>CM030325.1:1078012128-1078060038 GCA_002915635.3 Ambystoma mexicanum | reverse complement strand
TACTCTAGTCGATGACATACATCCTAGAGAGACCATCAGCATTTTGGTGGTGACACCCTGACCTGTTCTCAATGGTGAAATCAAACCTTGCAGGCAGATTGATCATCTCAATAGTTTTGGGTTTCCCCTTTCATTTGCATTAACCATCTCAAGGGTTGGTTGTCAGTCTGAATGACAAATGTAGAACCATACAAGTATGGCCTAAACTTCTTCAGAGCCCACACAATAGCAAAACACTCTCGTTCAATGGTTGCCCACCTTGTTTCAGGATCCTTCAGTTTTCTACTGATGAAGCGAATGGGGTGCTCCCTACCCTTCCCATCCAGTTGACTGAGGACTGCACCTATTCCTACATTTGAAGCATCTGTTTGCACAATGAAA
The DNA here is from genome assembly GCA_002915635.3 of Ambystoma mexicanum. Lineage (NCBI taxonomy): Eukaryota > Metazoa > Chordata > Amphibia > Caudata > Ambystomatidae > Ambystoma > Ambystoma mexicanum. The sequence goes on along the minus strand of CM030325.1, from coordinate 1,078,059,657 downwards.
GTTTGGTGATAGGAGAGGAGATGACATTCAGTGGAGAAGCTATGGACCCATAGTTCTCAATGAAATTCCTGTAATACCCAGTGAGACCTAAGAAGGCTATCACCTGGGTCTGAGTAGTAGGTGTTGTCCAATTTTGCACAGCTTCAATCTTACTGGGCAAAGGTCTTATTTCTCCACCTCCTACCTCATGTCCAAGGTAGACCACTTTACTCTGTCCAATCTGGCATTTACTCGCCTTTATGGTCAGATTGGCCTTTCCAAGAGCCAGCAAAACTTATCTCAGGTGGTCCACATGTTCTTCCCAGGAATTGCTGACCACTGCTATGTCATCCAAGTATGCCATGCAGAAGTCCTCCATCCCATTCAGAACCTGGTTTACCATCCTTTGAAACGTATCAGGTGCATTTTTCAATCCAAAAGGCATAACCTTAAACTGGTATAAGCCAAGTGGGGTAGCAAATGCAGTTTTCTCCTTGGCATGGTCTTTCAGGGCTATTTGCCAATAGCCTGACGTCAAGTCAAATGTGTTGAGGAACTTGGCTGCACCAAGTCTATCCACCAACTCATCTGTCCTTGGCAAAGGGTGGGCATCAGTCTTAGTGACTGCATTAAGAGCTTTTTAATCCTCTCAGAATCTAAGTTCTTTAGATCCGGCCTTTGGTACTAACACAACTGGGCTAGACCATGGACTAGTAGAGGGCTCTATTACCCCGAGATCAAGCATCTTGTTGACCTCCCCTTTGATGTGGGTTCTTACATTCTCTGACATTCCATATCCTCTGCTTTTGACTGGCAGACAGTCACCAGTGAGTATGTCATGCTGTCCCCCAGGGGTCAAGCCTGGTGAAAGTGAGAACAGAGAGATGCAAACTGATTTAACATAGATTTGCACTCTTCCTGTTGCTCAGGTGTCAGATTTGAAGAGAGATTTACTCCTTCAATATTTTCGTCTAAAGGTAAGCCTCTGAGGAGATCAGGAAGAGCTTTACTCTCTTCTTCTTCCTCGGATGATGCTAGAAGCAAAGCTCCTACATCAGGTCTGGAGACATACACTTTTAGCCTGTTGGTGTGGAAGACTGTTGGAGCCTCCTTGGGGTTGCCCAAGTCCACCAGATAGTTGACCTCTCCAAGTTTACCCACAACTTTGAAGGGTCCCATCCATTTGTCTTGCAAGGCACCCTGCCTTGTTGGAATCATAACGAGAACTAGCTGGCCCTGAGTAAACTCGACCATGTTAGCCTTTTGGTCGTGCCAGTGCTTGACCAATGCTTGTCCAGCTTTCAAGTTATCACTTGCTTCTGCCATCATTTGTGACATTCTCCTTTGGAGACCTATCACATAATCAGTCACTCTGACTGGCTTCGGGGAAGGAGCACTCTCCAACCCCTCCTTGATCAGGGCCAATGGACCTCTGACCGGATGACCATAAAGAAGTTCAAAGGGAGAATAACCTACTCCCTCCTGAGGGACTTCTCTATAAGCAAAGAGAAGGCAAGGCAGTAGAAGGTCCCACTTTCTTTTAAGGGGGTCCTCTAAAGCACCTATCATGCTCTTCATGGTTTTATTGAACCTTTCATCCAGCCCATTTGTCTGAGGGTGGTATGCGGTTGAGAACTTGTAAGTAACTCTGCAGGTTTTCCACATGGCCTTCATGTAGTGGGACATAAAATTCGACCCCCTGTCAGAGATCACTTCCTTAGGAAACCCAACCCTGGTAAAAATTCCAAGGAGGGCCTTAGCCACAGCCGGAGCTGTAACAGTCCTCATAGGAATTGCCTCAGGGTATCTAGTAGCATGGTCTACTACAACAAGTATAAACCTGTTGCCTGAGGAAGCTGGGGGATCAAGGGGACCAACAATGTCAATCCCTACTCTCTCAAATGGGACTCCCACTACAGGGAGAGGCACTAAAGGTGCCACATTCTTGGAGCCAACCTTACCAGAAGTCTGGCAGGTGTGGCAGCTCCTGCAGTATTTATCTACTTCAGCCCCCATCTTTGGCCAATAAAAGTAGAGTGAGAGCCTTTCCTTAGTCTTCTTGAAACTCAAGTGACCAGCCAAATGAATCTCATGGACTAACTGCAAGAACTGTGGTCTGTTCTCTTGGGGTACTACAAGTTGTTTGTTGTCCCCAGGTGCAGACACTGTTGGTTCACTGTAGAAGAGGCCATCTTCCCATTGTAACCTATATTTCCCAGGCTCTTGCCCTTCAGCCTGAGCATCTGCCTGGTGGCGAAGACCTTCCAGAGTTGGACATTCTCTCTGTCCCTTACTGAAGTCTGCCCTGTTGGGTCCACCTTCTACCAGTAAAGACTGCAGCTCAGGATGGTCAACAGGATCCAGATCTCCAATGAGTTCCTGGCCTTCCACTAGCTCTTCTTCAGAGTCTAGTTCAACCACACAGGGTCGTACCTCCCTCTCAGCCTCAGCTGGAGGGGGAGTTACTGGTGTAAATTTGGACAACCTAGGGGAAGTCCTTGTTGGCTGCACTGGAGTGCTGGCTATGAGGTTCTTTTTAGAAGTTTTAGGTTTCCCTTTTTCTTCTAGTTTCTTAGTGACAGCAGCTGACATCTCCAGTGGAACAGGAGTGATCTCTTTCTTCATCATCTCCTTGGGAGTACCTCTCATGGTTCTCTCCCTTGCAGGTCTGGTGATCTCTTGTAACCTTTTACTAGGAGGTCTGGGGGTATGTGACACTACGGCAAGAGTTTTCAAGTCATTACCCAGCAGAACCCTTCCTGGCACCTCACTTTGTATGCTGACAGGTATCTTCACAGTCACGTCATTACACTGGATGAGAACTGGTAATTGGGGAAGCATTTGCACAGGCCCTCCAGCTAACTTGGTGAGGGATTTGGGTGCCTTAGCAACATCCTCAGTCTGAAAAAACGATTTGTCCACCACAGTTTTGCTGGCCCCAGTGTCCCTAATGGCAGGAGTCTCCTGACCATTCACCTGGACATTGTCCTTATAATACTCTTTAGTATTATCTGGGATAGAATTATAGACATCTAAGTTCTGTTGTTCCCACAAACCCAGAGACACTAAAGAAACACTGGCTGAGACTCCAATGGGTTCATCAGCCAGCAATAGAAAGTTTCCACTTGCCATTTGTACTTCCTCCTCTGGAGCGAAGGCTAAGGAGACAAGCTGGACCCCTGAAGGTTTACCCTTACATGTGGGATATCCTTTCACATGGTCAGTAGAGCCACAAACAAAGCATTTACCAAATGCTTTCTGGAATGGTGGCTTGTTCTGACCTCCTTCTGGTTTGGCACCATGAGGTACACTAGCCTGATTTGGTTTCCCTGGTGGCTTACCCTTTTGGTTCTGTTTGGGTCCCTCTTTGGAATTGGAATTATTAGAATTCTCTTTGGAGTCCTTTTTTGGCTGTTTTCCCTCATCCTTTTTCTGAGTAGCCCCAACATGCTTGTGAGTGGCCCTGTTGGCAACCCACACGTCAGCAGCCTTAGCTAACTTCCTGGAATCTAATTCCTTTGAATCAGCTAAGTGCTGTCTGAGCTCAGGAGAGCAGGCATCATAAATTGACTCCAACATTACAAGATTCTTCATTCCTTCATAAGTGTTAACCTTGTAACCCTTAATCCATCCCTCTAAGTTTTTCAAAATTTCACTCACCCAGGTAGCCCAAGGGGTACCATCATGCTTTATGAGGGTCCTAAACCTCTTAAGGTACTGGATACTACAAGTTATTCACAGAAGCTGCAGCTGACCTACACAGAATTTTTAAGCAAATGAAAGTGCTCCTGATATATGGTTTCCAAGTTGCCAAGCTCATATTGGCTTTAATTTGTTTCAGCATGCAAGAAGTCCTACAGAATTACTACAAAGAGCTGTTTGGAGGAAAGCACATTATTGTTTCCAGAGTATTACAATTAACATCAGTGAAAGGCCAAACTATTTCAAAACATTAGGACACAAACAATGCCATAATACCTTGGCAGCATTGAAATGTAAATCTCTTGCAACATTTGCGCTACAGAAAACGAACTCAAAACATGTGTCAGTCTGCAGATCTAACATTTTGAAAATCATTATAACTGATCTGCTTCCTAATGATGCAAACTACACCTTAAACACTATAGTAATTCATGAGCTGTATGGACAAAAGAACATATGCTCCTGATGTCCTGGAACAAGTAACTCAAACAAATAAAATAAAAATGCATGTGCTTAATGCCAATGCTTGCAAGCTCTTGCCAATTCAATGATACAATGTTGAAAAAAGAAATTCAACCCATAGTGCATATCCGCTCCAACAGATAAACTAGGAGAGCATGGTAAGAACCTCCCTGTGTGTCAACAAGAAACATCACAACTAAATAGCTTAGAAAATGTATCTCCAACACAGCTGAATTAAAAAAAAATGATTAACTTGTGTATAAACTGCAGAGTAATTCTAAAACGTAACCTTGATGTAGAACAAGGTTTAGTCAAAGGAGCAGTTGGTACAGTTCTTGGATTCCAAACATATCCACATGACAACAACATTCAGTTTGTCAATATCCACTTTGACAAACTTACAGAAGGTAAAAGAATAGGCCTCACAATAGCATGATTCCTTATTTTCAAAGACATGTATGTGTGCAGAAAACAATTCTCTCTATCTCCTGCATATGCTGTCGCTATTGACAAATCTCAAGGTTTACCTCTAGATCATGCACTGATGGACATTGGCAGCACATTCTTCAAAGAAGGTATGAGTTACATAGCATTTTCAAATCTCCATACACTTGATGGTCTATCCCTCGTTAACTTAGATGCAAACAAAGTCAACGCTTACATTCCTTGCATCCTAGAATTCAACAGGCTACATTCATTGTACACCCCATCTAGATATTTACCCTGTACCTCAAAAAACAGAACCTTTAAAAAGTTAAATAAATAATAGTACCTATACCAGATCTCTCTACAATGCCATCATAAAAAACAAAGAACATCTGCTGTTCCATCAAATAATATAGGCACAGATCTCTGTAATCCAAACACAACTACATGTCCATCAAATTGACAAATATGTGTTGTGAAAAAAGAACTGCACTCCCATCAAAGGATAAAGACAAACAACCCTCTGTCCATTTAAATTCAATAACACAACTTGAGTAAATTGCTTTCAAAATGTAGCAATCAATCTTCTCTTCCAATTGCCACCAACTGTTCACAACATTTACTTTAACGGCTTGGACAGTTCTGTTTGAAATGCTCATCCTTCATAAAAATGCCACAAATAAGGCTGACGGCACCTACAGTATCTCAGGTATAAGGCAAGAATTGGACTAATGTACAGGAATTGTAAAATTCACCAAAAAAACACAGCCTTCTTACCATATTCAACTAAGTATCTGCATGTTACGCTCACCTGGTATCCACAGGGACGCCACCCAGCCGGGTTACTCGCTGGTATGCTTCTCAGCTTTGCCCTGATGTGGTCTGCGGGGAAGGTTCTGCCTGAAAATACAGGAGGACTGCGTTCAAGACTGACCAACTGGGGTAAGTATCCTCCCTCCACCCCCGTATGATTTCAGTCCCTCTGGCACCCTTTCCTCACCTTGTGGTAGAATTAGGCGTGCTCTCCGTCCTGCCTTCTTTGCAGGGGTGCGTTGTTTTTCATGGACGAGTGCTATCCTGCATGCCTTTCTTTGTTTAAAATGTCTCTTTTTTTCTCCCTTAGGTTTGCGGAGCTTCAGCGCAGGGAACTGGCTTGGTTGAGCCCCGCTGGTAAATGATGTTGCATTAAGAGCGCTATGATGCGGTAAGTAAGCGCTATGCACAGCTCTGCAAAGTCTTGCCTTTGCTAACCTGTGTTTTCCTTCCTTGTAGGTCGCGGTGTTCTTCAGCGCGAGTGGAATGTCCGGAGTGGTGCCAGCCGAGAGGCGCCCAGCCAGGTAAGTCTTTTGAGCAGTTTGTAATTTGTAAATGTCTCTACAGCTTTCTTTAATGGTGTCTCTATCTTCCTCTTTCAGGTCGTTCTGTCCGGGAGGCGTGCAGATTCGAGGAAGCTGTTCTCAGTAGCTGCAAGTCTTTAAAGATGAAGACTGCAGATAAGATGCTGCTGCTAATGTTGTTCCTTTTGTCTCCTTGCAGGTTCTGCTTCTCTGAGGTTCGAGGGAATATCTGGACACGGTGAGCGTCACGTTGCAAGCTGCAAAGTAACGCGAAGCGTGATGTTTTGCTCGGGTGTGGTTTAAATAGCCCCAACAAAATAGTCCAGGTAAAGTAGTCCCTAGGCTACCACACCAAAAACACTAGACTGCATACCTTGGTTCTTAGGAACCAAGCTATGCGGATGCCTCCACGTTGGCTGACAATACAATAAAGTAGTTCCCAAGCACATTGTTTTTCATGGTGTATGAGCCTGATGCCATAGGTGCCAGGACCTGCCCCAGGAGGGCTTTTGAAGAGGATGCCAGGCTCTAGAGGCCCGAGTCCTGACTCCACCTTGCCAATGGTTTGCCAGAGGGGTTTTGGGCGAGGGTCGTGACAGCACTCCCCTGTAAGACCCTACCAGGGTGTTCCTTCTGTCTGGCCCAAGTTTGGTTGTGAAGTTCCGATGGAATTTCCTGATTAGACGTGGTGCGTGGATATTCTCACTGGGCTCCCAGGATCTATCTTGTGGTCCAAATCCTTTCCAATCGATGAGATAATGTAGCTTGGTCCTAGAGTATTTAGAGTCCAAGATATCTTTGACTTTGAATTCTGGTTCTCCGTCAACAAGTATGGGTTTAGGTGGTGTCCCAATCCATGTGCCGGGTTGCATTGGTTTCAGGAGGGACACATGGAATACTGGGTGGATATGCAGATTAGGTGGTAAATCCAGTTTTACGGCTGCTGGGTTGATGATTGCCTTCATGGTATAGGGTCCTAAGAATCTGGGATGAAAGTTCCGGGTTCCCTTGATGGGTACAAATTTAGCGGCTAACCAAACTTTGTCTCCTACTTGATAATCAGGGGCCTTTTTCCGGTGTTGGTCGGCGAATCTCTTTTGTTTTTCTTTGACATGAATAAGGTGTTCCTTTGCCCTTTTGAAAGCTTGAGTAATGGTTAGGTGTAGAGTCTTTGACGCTGCCATTTCCAAGCTGGCTGGATGGTCTAGTTCAGAGGTACGTGGATGTCTGCCATAAAGGGTATAGAAGGGCGTTTGTGCCATGCTTGAATGCAAAGAATTGTTATATGCATATTCAGCTATCAATAGTAGGTCTTTCCAATTCCTTTGTTCATGGTGCAGAATGCACCGTAAATATTGCTTGAGTGTCTGATTGGTTCTCTCGGTTTGGCCGTCTGTTTGGGGATGGTGACTGGTAGACAGCCGAACGTCGATCTGCGCCATTGCACAACATTTTTCCAGAAGTTTGAAACAAACTGGCTGCCTCGATCAGAGACCAGAACCGAAGGGAAGCCATGTAGCTTAACCACGCCCTCCAGGAAAACATTTGCTAAAGTGGCTGCGTCTGGGAGGCCTTTGAGAGGAATAAAAATGGGCCATCTTCGAGAATAAGTCCACAACTACAAGGATGGTGTAGAACCCTTGGCTTGGAGGTAGATCAGCGATGAAGTCAGGGAAAGAGTGTGCCATGGAACTGGAGGAATGTCCAATGGTTGTAGGAGACCAGATGGTTTTCCATTCATCTCCTTTTCTGACTCAGACCAGGTGGTACGCTCCTCAAAGGTCCAATTTGGTATAAATCTGGGCATCTTTAACTTGGTCTAGCATCTCAGGGATAAGTGGCAAGGGGTAGCGGTTCTTAACTGTGATCTGGTTCAATGCGCGGTGGTCAATACAGGTTCTCAACTCTCCTTCCTTTTTCGGTACGAAGAACAAAGAACAGGCTGTGGGGGACTTCGAAGGACGATAAATCCATTTGCAAGGTACTGGTCTAAATAGCATTTCAAATTAAGGTTTTCTGGTTCTGTAAGAGCGTAGATCCTGCCGCAAGGGATTTGTGCACCAGGAACAAGGTCGATCTGATAGTCATAGGGCCTGTGAGACGGCAATGTATTGGCTTGTCCTTTTGGAAAACATCCTGGAAATCATGGTATTCACTTGCAAGGTATTAGTTGCTCCCAGGGTTGTTACTGTCGCGCAGGGAGTCATGGGGATACAGACGTCAGGTTTCTCCTCTTGGTAATAGCAGGCAGGGGAGCAGTTACCGGGGAAGGTTAATTTTCGTGCCCGCCAGTCTATGAAAGGGTTGTGAGCAACCAACCATGGCATCCCTAGTATTAGCCTGAACTGAGGTGCCTTGTTGAGATTGAATGAAATAGACTCCCGATGTCCGTCCTGGCACAGCAAGGATACCCTGGCTGTGCACTGGGTTACTGGTCGGAAGCGATTTCTGTCCCATCCACGGTGGTTACCTTGTCCATAGTTGGCTTAGAACACAAAAGAAGCCCCATCTATGCTGCCAGTTCTTGATCAATATAATTTCCAACTCTCCGCTATAGATGTATGCTTCAACGGCATGCATTCTTGATGACTGTTGGTGGTTAATTAAGATCACTGGTATTGCAGAGTACGAGGTCAGCAACTCTTTCTTCTCACTCGACAAAATGACCTCTACGTTTGTCGAGCTTGGCAGTTTTCGGATTCCTTAGCTTCATCGTTCTCTGTGGCCCTGACTGTTCTTCTTGGGGGTTTTACTGGCAGTCCTTCAGGAAATGTCCTGTTTTCCCCACAATAAAAACAAAGCTGTTGTTGTCTTTTTTGTCCTGCTCTTGTTTTGTTAATGGAGGCCGTATCCCTCCAATCTGCATGGGTTCTACAGCATTTTCAGGCACACGGGGTGTGTTTTCCCTTGGTCGAACATACACGGTCCGAGGGTCCATCTTGGACCGGTCTGTCTTTCGGTCCTGCAACCAGTGGTCTAGCTGCACAACCAGATTAATGAATTCTGCACAGTCTCTGGGTGGATCAACCACCTGGGCTAAGACGTCCTTTAATTCGCCTTGTAAGCCTCGATGGAATAACGTGGTTCTTTTGTTTTCTGGCCACTTAGCTTCGGCAACCAGTCTGTTGAAGGTAGCAATGTACGTTAACAAGTCCTGATTCCCCTGTCGGAGGGACAAGAGTTCATTGTCTACTGCTTGTTCCTGGGTATGGCGAGCAAAAAGTTTTTCCATTTCTCTCTGGAACCCCCCAAAGTCATGTAATAAGGGATCGTCATGGGTTACCAACGGCACTGACCAATCTGCTGCACTACCACTCAGGTATGATAAGACAAAAGCTACCCGAGCTTGGTAATTTGGAAATGCTCCAGGCCTACAAAGAAAATGAGAGTTGCACTGATTGATGAATGGCGCATACTTCCATGGGTCGCCTGAGAACCTTTCTGGTGGTGCCAGGGGTACTGTTCCAGGTAACGTGATCTGTACCGGAGTGGGTGGTATGGCGGGGTTTTGCATCATTGGATTGCTTCCATGTAGAGGCGTCTGTCCTGCCTGTGATTGCAAGTATTGCCTGCTTATCTCTTCAGTGCGTTCTTTGGTCACTATTAGGTCTCTCCGGAAGGCATTAGTCTCTTGTCAGGCAGAATGAACCTCAGCACGAAGTTCTCCTAGTAATTGGGCCAATTGGTCCATTTCTGATGTCTCCATGGCGGCCAGGTGGATTTGTTATGGTAGGCTTCGCATTCTGTTACGCTCACCTGGTATCCACAGGGACGCCACCCAGCCAAGTTACTCGCTGGTATGTTTCTCAGCTTTGCCCTGATGTGGTCTGCGGGGAAGGTTCTGCATGAAAATACAGGAGGACTGTGTTAAAGACTGACCGACTGGGGTAAGTATCCTCCCTCCACCCCCATATGATTTCAGTCCCTCTGGCACCTTCTCCTCACCTTGTGGTAGAATTGGGCGTGCTCTCCGTCCTGCCTTCTTTGCAGGGGCGCGTTGTCTTTCATGAGCGAGTGCGGTCCAGTTACTTCACTGGCGCTGGCCCGTTTGATATTGTTCAGGTAGGTCTTATTGCTGTTCTTTAGTTTTGTTGCTATCCTGCATGCCTTTCTTTGTTTAAAATGTCTCTTTTTTCTCCCTTAGGCATGCGGAGCTTCAGCGCAGCGAACTGGCTTGGTTGAGCCCTGCTGGTAAATGATGGCGCATTAAGAGCGCTATGATGCGGTAAGTAAGCGTTATGCGCAGCGCTGCGAAGTCTTGCCTTTGCTAACCTGTGTTTTCCTTCCTTGTAGGTCGTGGTGTTCTTCAGCGCAAGTGGAATGTCCGGAGTGGTGCCAGCCGAGAGGCGACCAGCCAGGTAAGCCTTTTGAGCAGTTCGTAATTTGTAAATGTCTCTACTGCTTTCTTTAATGTTGCCTCTATCTTCCTCTTTCAGGTCGTTCTGTCCGGGAGGCGTGCAGATTCGAGGAAGCTGTTCTCAGTAGCTGCGAGTGTTTAAAGATGAAGACTGCAGGTAAGATGCTGCTGCTAATGACGTTCCTTTTGTCTCCTTGCAGGTTCTGCTTCTCCGAGGTTCGAGGGAATAGCTGGACACGGTGAGCGTCACGTTGCAAGCTGCAAAGTAACACAAAGCGTGGTGTCTTGCTCGGGTGTGTTTTAAATAGCCCCAACAAAATAGTCCAGGTAAAGTAGTCCCTAGGCTACCACACCCAAAACACTAGACTGCATAGCTTGGTTCTTAGGAACCAAGCTATGTGGATGCCTCCATGTTGGCTGACAATACAATAAAGTAGTTCCCAAGTTCATTGTTTTTCATGGTGTATGAGCCTGGCGCCAAAGGCCCCAGGAGGACTTTTGAAGAGGATGCCAGGCTCTAGAGGCCTGCGTCCTGACTCCACCTGGCCAATGGGTTTGCCAGAGGGGGTTTTGGGTGAGGGTTGTGACACTGCATCCACTATTATACTTATTTTCTTCACAAAGAAATACACACATGTTCGATAAGCAGTTTCCACAATTGTGGTAGGATGATAAATATCAAATACACTTCAATGATATCATTCAACCATATTACAAATACTGTATACTCCCCGAGAGTACCTATAATTACAATACACATATTACTATGGCCATGACCAGTGTCCAGACAACAATATAAATACGCACAATAAACCTTCAAATAACATGACTCACCCAGAACCCCTCCCAATTCCAATGGTGTCCGCGGACACATGTCTGCCCATGTCAGCAGCTCCGAATATGGCTGACGACAGTCACATTGACTGTAGACTCGTTGACACCTTCAGAGACTTCTTCACTTATATAAATGGCTCCATCTTAACTTATTCCGACTCCCCAGCCTTCCCAGACACTCTTTCAGCCACAAAATAACCCCAATTGAATTTTCCATGCTCTATTCTCACTGTAATGTCCACGCACAAAGGCTGTGGTCCAGGGATCCAATATGGTGTTCAGTTAAAAAAATATGATGCAACTCATTTTTCAACATCACATCAGTGTGCATGTTTGATGTCTGCAAACACTAAGCCGGCCCATGATTGGTGTAGAGGTGACCACGACACACAACTAGGAGATAAATCTGCGGACCAGACAAAGATATCACAAATTTTGTTTTACGTACATGTTGGGCATTTTTATTTTAAACTACTGGACGCATCTATGCCAAATTTGCAAAAGCACACTTTCCTGGCTAAGCCGCCTCACCTGATGCAAGCTTGGTGAAAGTCTTTCCAGCGGTTTAGACTGTAAGCATGGGCAATCTTGGTTTCCATTATTTCAATGAGGATATGTTTGGGACCCCCCTCTATAACTTTGCCCCCTTGTGCAAAACCATGTCCAACTTCACAAAATCATTCAGAGGTGGCCATGTACTTTGTTTGCAAAGTTTTGAAAGGATTAGTCCACCGGTGCCAAAGTTATAAGCACCCAAAAACTGTTCTTCCTGTGGGTTGAGCAACTTAATCATAACTACATAGCTGCTGCCGCAGGCCGTATAAATATATATATATATATATATATATATATATATATATTCACCACCTATATATATATATATACATATATATATATAGGTGGTGAAAAGGGAAAAACAAATACATATCAAAATCAAAAGCATACCTGTAGAATTCTTATTAGCTGTGGAACGTCTTGAATCTACAAATAGAAATCTGTAAGAGGAAGAGGGTGAACAGTAGTTTGTGATAGAGGAGGCTCTGAAGCACAGAACAAATGCGCTCTGAGAGTTGAAAGATACATCTGTTCTGGTGAAGTGAGTAGGTGGGTTACATGTATAGTTTTTGGACGTGATTGGTGGATGGATGTGTTAGTGTTGGAAATTAGCCAATCAGGGAGTGTTGCAGAGATAAATGTAAAAAGGAATAAGTGCTTCGCTATGCAATGACGTCCATGGAAGTCTGCAATTGTTTGTGGACCGCACATGCCCTCCGTGTTCTGTAACCCATCCCGACATTGAAAGATGACTGCAGATTCTGCAGATATTTTTAATATTGTGGACAGTAGTAACAGAAAATGGGGGCGAGTCATGTTTTGTGATGGTGCAATGTGAGTGTTTGTGATATAGATTAACTGTATTGTTGTGGCCATGGCCAGTTTCCAGATTCTTGGGAGCATGGCAGCAGGCAATGCCCCCAATATTCTAGACACTGGCCATGTCCACGACAATTGTGCACAGTAATTATGGTTATTATAGGGGTATACAGTATTTATAAAGTGGTTGAAGGGTATTGTGTGGCCATGGTTAACATCCAGATTTTGGGGGCATGGCTGCAGAATGTGTCCCCAAGAAACAGGACACTGGCTATGGTCAGAATAATTTGTGCTCAGTCATTATAACCACAATAATGTGCCCAGGGTGAAGGGTATTATTGAAGTGTCCTGTTTCTTGGGTATTTATAATGCTCCCAGAAATGTGTGCACAGGCCATCGGTACAATAATTTCTTCTTAGCTATTGTGGTATGGTAATATGCCCGTAGTAACTGATATTGCCCAAGGATGGTTGGTCGAATATGGTAAAAAGGCTGCAATGTACAAATCTGGGCACTGGTGATTTGTTACAATAATTTACCTTCAGTCACTATGGCTACAGTAAGATGCCCACAGTAATTAATACTTGGTGTGGACACTTAGTTGAATATGGTAAGAAGGCTGTTATCTGTGCTTGTTTCTCTCTAATGAAAATAAATGACAAGTTGTTATAGAACATACTTTGTAAAATTTAATTAGTTACAGTTGTACATGTTTACTTTTTTGACCCTCATAAATAGTACATTGTGGGCCTCATCACAAGTCTGGTGGTACTTAAATGCGGGGTAGTGCTATTACCGCCACATTTAAGGGTCTGCCAGATCATGGCCATGGCGGATTTCTCCCAGCTCTCAGCTGGGGGGAAATCTGCAGCAAAATTGCCGATTTCAGCGCTAAAGGATAGGACCCTTCAAGGTTGGAGAGGTGAACTATCTGGAGGCTCCCAGAGTCTTTCACATCAACCGTTTGAAGGCATATGTCTCTCGACCTGACAAAGGAGCTTTGCTTCTAGCTTCAGCTCAGGAGGAGGAGGAGAGTGAACCTCTGCCTGACCTCCTCAGAGGCTTACTTTTAGATGAGCAAGTGGGAAGAGTTAATCTCTCTTCCAGTCTAACATCTGACCTGCAGGATGAGTGTAAATTACTGTTGAATCAGTTTGCCTCCCTGTTCTCACTTTCACCAGGCTTAACCCCTTGGGCCAGAATGGCATACTCACTGGTGACTATTTGCCTGTCAAAAGAAGGGGGTACAGAATGTCAGACAATGTGAGAATCCATGTAAGGAATGAGGTCAACAAGATGCTTGATATCGGGGTTATAGAGCTGTCTACTAGCCCATGGTCTAGCCCAGTTGTGCTTGTACCAAAGGCAGGATCAAGGATTCAGATTCTGTGTAGACTATAGAGCTCTAAATGCAGTCACAAAGACTGATGCCCATCCTTTGCCAAGGACAGATGAGCTGGTGGACAAACTTGGTCAGCCAAGTACCTCAGCACATTTGACCTAACATCAGGCTATTGGCAAATAGCCCTGACAGACCATGCCAAGGAGAAAACTGCATTTTCTACCCAGCTGGCCTCTACCAATTCCAGGTAATGCCTTTTGGATTAAAGAATGCACCTTCTGCATTTCAGAGGATGGTCAATCAAGTTCTGAATGGGATGGAGGACTTCTGCATGGCATACTTGGATGACATTGCAGTGTTCAGCTCTACATGGAAAGAACATATTGAACACATAGGCTATGTATTGCAGGCTCTGGAAGAGGCCTATCTAACCATAAAGGCAAGCAAATGTCAAATTGGTCAGAGTTCAGTGGTCTACCTTGGACATGAGGTAGGAGGAGGTGAAATAAGGCCACTGCCTAGCAAAGTACAAGCTGTACAAAACTGGGCCACCCCTACAACTCAAACCCAAGTGAGAGCCTTCTTATGCCTCACTGGGTACTATAGGAACTTCATAGAGAACTATGGGACCATAGCTCTCCCTTGAATGTCATCTCCTCTCCCAAATTTCCTAAAAAGGTCAAATGGAATGAGGAGTGCAATCAAGCATTTGAAGGTCTGAAGAAAGCCCTTTGTCAAGGTCCAGTCCTAAGAGCTCCTGACTATCACCAACCCCCATTCATGTGCTTCTAATGTAGATATAGGTGCAGTCCTCAGTCAACTGGATGAGCAAGGTAGGGAACACCCCATATGTTTCATCAGCAGGAAGTTAAAGGATCCTTAGACAAGGTGGGCAACAATAGAACGAGAATGCTTTGCTATTGTGTGGTCACTAAAGAGGTTTAGGCCATACTGTATGGTTCTACCTTCATCATTCAGACTGACCACTAATCCTTGAGATGGCTGATGCAAATGAAAGGGAAAACCCAAGGTGACTCAGATGGTCAATCTACTTGCAAGGATTTGATTTTTCCATTGAGCACAGAGCAGGAAGTCACCACCAAAATGCTGATGGTCTCTCTAGGATGTTTATAACCGACTAGAGGTATGAGAACCATCCAGGATTGGATTAAATCTCCTGTCCCTTAGTCTGGGGGGCGCGGTGCTTGGGAGAATTCTCATTTAATGGCTAATTTCCTTTACCTAGTGAGTCCCTCAGTAGCTTTGCTGGATCTATGGAGTTGTTTTCTTTCCACTTGGTAAGAGTGTGAGCTTTTCACCACTCTTACTTGTGTTTTGCTATGTGTTTTATCTGTGTTTGTGATTGTGGACTCTGGAGTACACCACTTCAGTAGCCCCCTTCTGTTGTGTGTAACACAGCACCTCCTGTGCAGTGACACAGGGTTGTTGTTCAGACTTCCCACTGACTCCATTTTCTGAGGCTGGCTACTGTCCCCCATAAAAGGTAAAGTTACCATTAACTTTACTTAGTCAAATTAACCACAGATCCAGTACACCCCATCTTGCATGGAGTACTGGAAGGGTTAACTCTTAGCCCTTTTTATCTGTACCTCCTAGAGCATTGTTTCGCTCTTTTAACATTTAGACATGGCTGGTGGCAGTGGTATCTACCCTAATTTTCTACCGCGGTTATCTTATATAACCGTGGTAATATTGTAGGCTATTGTGTTAGCCTCAAACTTAAACCCGCTTGACCAAATGCGTTTTCTTTTGGCTCCGATGCGGTTTATTCACCATTTCTTTTTGTTAAAATCCTTCTTGTGTTTTACTTTGCATGGCAAACCAGGTTTGCCTTCTTTGTTCACTGTCTTTTGGCGGGCTTCTGCTAAGAAGCCCTCCTCAAGGCACCTGGGCGTCTAGGTGGGCTGAATGTGAGGGAGGGGTGTAGTCACCTCCTGCACAGGCTATCCTAGGAAACCCAAGTCACACTTTTTCATGATTGGCTGAGGTGGTTGTCTGGGCTGGACAATCTCCCTGCTGTGTGATTGACAGCCATGCTTGTGTGAATGGGGGATTTTCGCATAAAAGGCAGTTCTCTGGGCTGGAAGTCAGAGAGTCGCCACTAGAACTACAAGGAACTGAAAAGAAGTGGAGGAGAGGTTGACTGCTGCAATACCCCATACCGGTGAAGCCCTGCTGCAGTCCTGAGCTATCTACCCTTCAACGACTAAGAGTAGATCCAGTCCGGAGTCTTCTTCTCTTGAGTCTGGTGGGGAGAACCAGCTCGTCTTCTTCAGCCTAGAGGTCACCTTCGTGGTTGAAATCGCTGCACACTGCTGTTTGTGTTCCGGATAGCCACCTGAAGAGCCTCTCCTGTTTTTAATGAGCGCACCTTTTATTTGTCGTCGCTGTTGCCGGCCTCTTCCCTGTGTGGTGTAAGCCCCTTCATCGTCCTTCTTCGTGCCGAAGCAGGAATTGTGGGTCTACAGGAAACTACCAGGAACAACTGCCGTGGCGTCAGCTTCTTCTTTGAAAAGGTTCTGTGTCCTGCTTGAGGGATCTTGGGTGAAATCTCTATTTCTCGCTTATAAGGCTTGCCCTTATTTTTCCTTCCTTCTTATAACTTTTGTTTCCGAACATTTCACAATATCTAAAGTACGTTGGCAATTTTGAATCCCGAACTATCCGACGTGTGATCCTCGACACCGGAACCCGGTTCCAATTGACACTGGCTCCGGCCTCTTGACTCTTGTATTTCTGTCTATGAGTGTTCTTCGATTCTGTTTGCCTATCTAACATATTGCCTATGATTTTTGCCCCAGCTCTCTCTGGGTATCTCAGGTGCTAAGTGTGTTTTTGCCCTGGTAGCATTTCTTGCCACGGATATGCGTTTTATTTAGTGGACCGAACTGTCAAAAAGTGATCGCAATCGTATCCACGGTAACGTGTATTGTTTCGCAACACTGGTTCTCTCAAACACAGGGTACTTACCTTGATTCATACCGTACAAAGTGTATTGGTCAGTTGCAGTGTATTTAACGTGTGGTTTTCAATTTAATAGAAGTGTTGTGTTAATAACAAATGGTTTAAAAATACATGTACTTATATTTTCTACCTAAAACCTTGAGTCAGTGTTTGCTTGAGTCACAGTGATTGTGGTCCCTTTGTGTAATCTTTCCTCCTGCTCATATACTCTTGGGATAAGCCTGGCTGCTCCGCTATTGCTACCACTATAACCTAGTAGTACAGACTTGTACCAAAGGTAAAACTTGTACTGCCACCTGTAGTCTTAATTGTGTGCAGTGGTCCCTAAGGGCACTGCACAGGATTCTGCCTAACATCGGGCACTCCCCGAACATGTGTAGATGATCGGCGCATTCTGCTCCTCAGCGAGGGCAGGATTGCGGGGTGGTTCGCGAAAAACATAGAAATCCTGTGTGGGGTATTGTACAGTCTATTAAACCGTTTGTATTGTGTGGTTCGGCAGCGAAGGTTGAGGGAGACCCTGTTAGTATGTGAACACATTTTCCCCCATAAGTGATCAGTGAGCTCTACGTCCAAATCGGTTGCCCATTCATCACGGGCCCTGGAGGGTCGGGCCGGGGCACCCATCAGCAACAGATTGTATAATGAAGAGACCACCCCACGGGCGCCACCCGAGTTAGCAATGTATTGAATCCCTGGGGAGTCCGGGGGTTCGTTAGGGAAACCCGGCCATGCAGTCCGAAAGCCGCGCGGAGCCTATAGAACTGCAAATATTCCAATTCCGAACCTGAATGGCCGGCCTCATGTCTGTGGAGTTATGAACTGCCCACCAGGATAGAAGTCTGTTAATGAAGGTACCCCAGGTTTCCCAGTGCCGCGGCAAGGACTATGTCATGTGTGGGTTCCAGCCTGGGGAATCTCCAGGCAGGGAGCCACTTGTAGTACGGTTGCTGTTCCGCACTAACATCAAATATTTGACCCCAGGCATGCACAGTGGTTCCGAGTAGGTCGATGGGCGAATCCAGTAAATACTGCTGGTACAATATTAGTTACATTACGTTAGTGTCTGCTGCCGCTATAATCTCCATCTTGACATGGGGGCGAGAATGGGGCCCGGGATACCAATAGGAGGCGAATTGAGCTTGTGCCGTCAGCCAGTACAGCATCAGGTCAGGAGCGGTGAACCAACCTCTATCGTAAGGGAGTGTCATGTCCGACCATTTTTTGCATGCAGCGCTAGAGTGCCATAGGAACTGCATGCACAATGTGTGCAATCTTGTAAAGTATTCCCCCCCTGGTCAGATGGGCACATTACTAAATATGTACAACAGCTTGGGAAGCAGTAACATCTTGACGAGTGAAAGCTTCCCAGCAAGTGACAGTGGAAGGGAGCGCCATCGCATCATTTTGGCCTCAGCCTGCTGTGCCGCAGCCAGATAGTTGTCTACTAGCAATGTGTCTTTGGTCAGGGAAACCTGGACCCCGGTACTTAATCCCGCGGGCGACCAGGGGAGTGGATACTCGGTGGCAGGTTGTTGAGTGGAACTAGTGAGGGCAAAATCTCAGACTTGGAATAGTTGATAGTGAATCCAGAATGAGTACTATGCGAGTAATGTCACGTAAAATTGGGTCGAGGTGGATAGCAGGGTCTCTGATAAACAATAACATCATCCGTATAGAGGGAATAATCTCAGAGTGTCTTTCAGTCGTATCCCCTGCGCGAGTGGCATTCTCGGATGTGATCAGCCATTGACTCTATCGCCAGGGCGAAGAAAATCGGGGAGAATGGGCAGCCCTGTCAGGTGCCTCTGAAGAGTGGGATCAGAGTTGACGACAGGGAGTTGACTCGGACCCTGGCCACTGGAGAGGTATACAGTAACTTAATGTATCTAATCATGTTAAGACCAATGCCCATAGCCTCCAGTACCACCCACATGTACTTCCAGGATGCCATATCAAATGCCTTCTGAACATCAAGTGTGACCGCAACCGCATTCGCACCCTGGTCGATTCATGCCATGACGTTGAGCAGCCTCCTAATATTGTGGGAAGTGGACCTCCTGGGTACAAATCCTGACTGATCGTCATGGACCATGAATGTCATAACTGGAGGAAGCGGTTCGCTATTACTTTGGCGAAGATCTTAGTGTCAAGATTCATTATCGAGAGGGGCCTGTAAGAGCCGCACTCATTGCTAGGTTTACCAGGTTTAATTAACACTGTTATAATGGCCTCACGTAGTTTAGGGGCCAGTATGGCTACGTGTTCCTGATGGAATTCTGCTGTGAGCCCTTCGGGGCTCGGCGCCTTACCCTTGGGGAGACTGGATATGGCCTCGACTATTTCGTCTAGTAGGATTGGGGAATCTAGCTGGTCTCTGGTTGCGGGAGAAATGCAAGTCGTAGGGATCTGTTCAAGGAGATCCCTCATATGCCGCTCACTATGTTCGGGGGGTTGGGAATAGAGCTCCATGTAGAAGTCTGTGAAGACCTCCAAAATCTGCTGGTCGGACCACTGTACAGCACCCCGGCCGTCCTTGACACAAGTAATCTGAGTCTGACCCCACTCTCCCCTAGTCAGGGCAGCCAATGTTCTGCCGGGTCTATCACCCTCTCCATACTTCCGCGCGACTTGTGGATGGCTAACATATTGGACCTTCCCTAGTGGCGTGTTCATTGAATAATTGAAGTTCTTCACTGATTAGGGCGAGGGTAGCAGGATCAACTGATGTTGGGTGTTCCCGCTCCAGTTCGCGTAGTCTGGACTCGGAGCAACGAGGGCTGCTCTTATTGTCTTGAGTGCTCCGCCTCCCTGGATATGGCCATTCCCCTGATGTAGGCTTTGAAGGCATCCCACCGGACTCCTATGGTAGTGGACTGGGGTGTATTATGCTCAAAGTAGGACTGGATGTCCGCTAGGATGTCAGCCTTAAACACGATATCTTGCAAGGCGGCGGAATTGAATCGCCATGTGTTAATGGTCGGGGCAGGCACCCCCAGTTCCAGGGATAGAGTGATTGGGGCATGATCCGACAGAGTACGAGCAAGTATCTGCGATCCCTCCATCAAGCCCAGCATTCCACTTGACAACAGGAACAGGTCAATTCTGGAGGAACTATCATGTGCGGAGGAGTAATGGGTGTATTCCCGTGTTTGCGGATGTAGTGTCCTCATACATCTTGGATGTCAAGCGCTGCGCTATGTGCCAACAGTCTGCCTGCTGCGCCCGACAGTAGTCTGGGGGCTGTTCCTGTCCGGTCCAGCATAGTGTCTAATATGAAGTTCATCTCCCCTCCCCAAATGATCTGCACCCCCACATAGCCCAGCAATATAGATGCCGCCAAGTCCACAAAGTCGGGGGAGTCTACGTTAGGAACGTAAGTGTTCACTAAGAGATATTCTCTGTTAGTAATTGCGCAGTGTAATAGAATATATCTACCCTCCGGGTCAATGTAGCTCTTGTGAAGTAAAAATTTGACTGATTTGTGAATCATTGTCAGCACACCTCTGGCCCGAGTGGAATAGGAGGTAGAGTACCTGTTGGGACCCCATGATGGTACCATACATTTTGTCAGAGGGCCTGTAGAGTGTGTTTCCTGTAAGAATAATATTTTGCACTCGTGTCTATGAGCGTAGGCCATAAGTTTACAGGCCTTAGTATAATTACTAAAGCCCCGGACATTCCAGGACATCACCGTAGTAGGCATTCCAGGTGTCTAGGGTACATCCCAACTCTGTTGTCGTAGGATAAGTTTACCGCGGTCCGCCACTCTGCAGGCACCCCAATGCAGTGTGATTTGCCAGTCTGCCTCTGCCTTTTCCTATATAACTTCTCAACCCATACCCACCCCCTCTCCCACCACCCCTTCCTGATAGGTAGTGTTCCCCGCCTCCCCCCACCCTACAGAACTAGAACTCCCCATGAAACAGGGGTTACCGGATGAGTCCCAACATGAATCCGCCACGCTACTGGCCCAACCGGGGCCAACACCCAACAATAACCTTACAAGAGTGAACATTGCAATCACAGCGGGGTATGCTGTTGTCGTGTGGTTGATACCTAAAGAAATGCAGGAGATGTAAAGTACCAAGCGGTACTAATGGCAGCCGAACACATAATGATCGCATTTTTTCACAACACCATTGAGCGTGGTAGGACATGCTTGGTCAGGGAGTAAAACACCCCAACCATGAGCGGTCAGCACCCAGGAACATGAGAGGAATTGGTTAAACCTCAAAAGCAAGTATAAGCCAGTGTCAAAGAATGGGCAACGTATGGTGAGGAGCAGTTAATGGCCTCTGGTAGGGAGCCACCAAGGTGCGACTGCCTCGAGTGTCGAATGAGTATGCATAGTTGAACCAATAAGTTGTTGTTACCATCAGCACATTGGAAAGCAAACAGAAGTGACCGGATTACATATCCTCTAGGTAGCTGGAGCTCAATCATTGTCAATGGGGTCCCCTATTGGAATGTGAAGTGGTATCTGGGACTCTATAAACATCACTGCTTCCTCCGGGACGGTGAAAAAGTACAGTTTTTCCTTGAAGGTGATCTTAAGCCGGCCCGGGAACAGAATTGCGTAATGGACGTTGCGCTCTCGTAACAGTTTTTTGACGCCTAAGAACTGGCTCCTCTCCTGCTGCATGCCAACAGAGAAGTCTGGGAATATACGGATGGTGTGTGAGTTGAGGCGCAGGTCGCCCTTCTCGCGTGACAGGCGAATGATAAGCTCCCTATTTCTGTAGTTGAGAATTCTAGTGATGATAGGTCTGGGGAAATCGCCTGGTTTGGGGCGAGGTGATAGGGCCCGGTGAGCTCGCTCGACTGTGAAGTATGGGGACATGGTAGGGTTGCCCAGTAGATCTTTGAGTAAGTTCTCGACTGCCATCTCCATGCGCCCCTTAAGGGCATTTTCTGGGACCCCAATGATGCGTAGGTTCTTCCTGCGCGAGCGGGACTCCAGGTCATCACACTTCGCCTTCACGATTTTCATGTCTCAGGTCAGAGTGGCCACCGTGTCCTGCAGGGTGTGCAGCCATCCTCATTTGCACCAATTCTATTTTCTGCCTCATTGATCCTGGTCCCAGATTGGTCAACCCGTGATTTCAGTGATGCAACTTTGGCGTTGATATCGCCCAACTTCTCATGCAAAGAGGCAAAATTCTTGGACATTGATTCCATCATCGCAGTGAGATCAGGGGTCAGTGCACTGGGCTGAGGTTCGGGATCGTGTTCGGGTTCCTTCTGGGTGGATGTCGCAGACCCTAGCTCTGCTTGCGAGGTTGCCTTCGCAAACTTGTCCATGGCACCCACCTTATTGGCCCCCCTGGCTCTGTTAGACATAACGGGTGTAGTAAGGGGTGCCGTGGTGTCCCAGCAAGCCAGGCCTAATTCAATGTGGAGAGCAGGGGTGTAGCACAGTGTGGCAGTGCCCAACGGGCACAGGACTCGATAGTAGAGCAACAAGAGGGTTGGCCAGTGGCAGCAGCGGCCGTATTTGGAGTTTATGTAATGGTATGGCTGCAGTGAGGACACGATGGGGTCAGTGGCTCATTCAGCCCTCCAGCATTAGAGATGCAAGGGCAGTGATCAATTGCGTTGTCATGCCGCCAGAGCGATGATTGGTCTAATGGCAGAGGTGTGGTGTCTGGCAGGCCAGCACTGCAGTATTAGTTAGGCGGTGTTATTTTGGGCCCTCAGGCTGTCAAACGAAATAGTAGATGGGGCCTGCGGCCCTGTAAGCCCAGTCAGGCTTCAGTTACTGTTTGGGCCCATGGGGCCAAATGTGGCAGGACCCCACAGCCCAGTCCAGTTGGCAGGGGGGATGCTAGCAGGGTAGGCCCACCCCCCACCCACAGCCCATACACCTCCAGGCAGCACAGACACCGCTGCGCCGGAAAAAACACCAGTGAGGGAGCAATGGTGCATAGAGGGCCAATGTAGTAGACTCCAGCAGGGGCCAACCCCCGCCCAGCTCAACACCTACCTGGTGAGCGCAAACTGCAGCCCACGGGGTAGAATCGCCGGGTCCAGCAGCCACCGCCGAGTGTAGGCGCATATGGTGTCAGAGGGGTGAGGGCCCAGCACCGACCCAGGCCGCCAGGCGTGCGGGCCCCAGAGGTGGTCCTCCACTCAGCAGATGAACACTGCCATGCAGGACGGCAGGGCCGGCCGCAGCGCTGTAGGATGGGAAGGAGGGGTGGCCACCAACATCGGTCCAGGTGTAGCCTCAGCCACCGGTGCAGCGCGGCCAGTTGGTGAGATCGCTGCGGCACTCGGGGGGGGGGGACAGCCATGGCCGCACACGAGGGTCCAGTGCAAGCAGGCAATAGGCGCGGTCTCACACTGCAACCACAGAGGCGACTCCTAGCTAGGTCTCAGGCAGCGCTGGGGACCGCCCACGCGACCAGGCCCGGAACAGCAGCTAGTCGCAGCGGGTCACCCGCAGCTAGGTTCTCGATGAAATTAGAGTAGGGCAGACAGCAGAATATCAGCAACAATCTGGGCCAGTTTAAGGTGATGATACCAACGCGGTCCGCTGATGTGACCGGATTTGTGTCTCAACCTCACGGAGCTCAGAGGCTAGGCAGCCATTTTCGGGCTGCCCAACAGCACCCGCCATATTAGACACCTTTTTCATCTGAGAGATCAATTTATCTGCTTAGACCAAGTAGTAATTCCAATACATATAAGTTGAGGGTCTACTAAATACTGCAAAACCCAAATAGCATAGAGCTCTTACCTTAGAATGCAGGTGTTAACTTTCCATTTAAATTTAGATATTTTTTTCCTATTCGTAAGGCAAATTACTACTGATTTCTTTTCGTTGATGACGAGACCATTTACTCCGACATAGGTTGATAGGGCCACCAGTTTCCGCTGAAGCACAATCGGTCAATGAGTAGAAGATCGTCGGCATAAGCACTCCAACAGATTTGTATCCCCTCTACCTTTGGTGGAAATGCCAAACCGCTTCAGAATGTACAAATTGAAAAGCGTAGGTGCAAATAGACACCCTTGTCTCAATCCATTGCTAGTTTGAATTTGCTGCGAAAGATCGCCAGCCACGTTTATCCGGATCTGAATGGCTGATTCCTCATGCAGCTGTATGGGAACAGTCAAAAGTCTGGATGGTATTCCCATCAGGGTCAAACTTCGTCCAAAGTCTGACCCTATCCACCTTGTCAAAGGCAAGGGAGAGGTCAGTGGAAGCAAGATAGATAGGACTCGCTGATTTCCTGCAAGCCTTTTCGAGTAATAGGGTGAAGAGCAGACCTCCTATTTCCGTGCCCATTCCCTTTCGAAAGCCAAACTGTCGATCCAACAGGATGTGATTTGCCTCAGTCCATTCCACTATACTCCTCAGCACTATTCCTGCCAAATATTCTAGAGTCTGTGTCCATGATTCATATAGGCGGTAGTTATCCGGACACCTTCTGTCCCCCTTTTTATATACTGGAATGATATATGAGACCCTCCAAGAACACAGAATGGTGGCGGGTCATTAGAATATCAGAGAATAGGATGAAGAGAACTTTAGCCCAGAATTCTGAGTTTCTCTTAAATGTAATGTTTGTGAACCCATTTGGACCCCGCTGCCCTTGAATTATTAGCTGCCGTAATCTGTTTTTCAATAGAAGCAATAGTAATATTACATTTCCAAGGACCCTTTTTAATTTCAACAAGTGGTTTTGTCAGCGCAAATTTCCCTGCATATTGGCGAAGAAAAGTGCATTGCCCAGGCGTCCTCCTGTACACAGACCTGATTGCACCTCCGCCTGTGAGTTCTCCATCGAGTTAATTAAAGACCAGAACTGACGGCCCGAAACATCTCTTAAGGCTGTTAACATGGAGATACTGGTGGTCATTACGAGGTAGGAGCTAACCATGCCGCTATTAGCGGCATGACTACCCCCTTACTGGGTACCGGGTCTGGGTTCGTTGAATGAGGACTTCCTGGGCCATTCCGACCTTGGAGGGCCCGGAAATTCCTCATTCCAGGAACCCATCCCCATTCCCATTCGACCGCGCGTACGGCTCAATGGGAATGGGGAGGGTGCTAACAACGGGCCCGTTAAAAACCTGGCCCGTTGTTATCACCCTGGTCTGCTTGCCGGACCTGCTAAGGATGCCTGTTTTACCAGACGTCCTAAGCAGGTCCCTCGAGCAGAACTTGTAATAAGGCGGTATGGGGTTGACGGCTCCAGCACCTTTACCGGCGTCGTTAACCCCTTACCGCCAAACTCGTAATGACCTCCATTATCTTTTTCTAACATGGCCATCTTATGGTTCTTGAGCCAGTTTTTTTTTGCTTGTTTAATTGAACAAATTTGCTTCAATTTTGCGTCCTGATCTAAGTTGGAATTTAAGATTGCGCGGATGCTGAGATTTGTGATTTTTTTTAACTCTTACCATTTCATCGTAGACATGCGTGCGAGGATATCTAAAGACCCCTTTATTCGTGCATTTCACACAGCTATCAATCAGACAACTAACATAACCTGAAAAAAGGCACAGAAAATAAAAGCGATCTCACAGGCAGCGCAGTGCACTGGTATTCGTGTACAAAAACAGCATTCAATTTGCTTATATTCCCTTCATGCCATTTTATGCGGTTGCCTCCACAAGAGACAGTTGAAACTATGGGTATTTTACCCTGGTTGATAGTGCTGAAATTCCACACTAATTTAGCCTCTAGGAATCTGTGATCACTCATATTAGAGTCGTTCACTGAGAATTCAACACATGCAGACGAGAGGCTATTTGACATAAATATATGATCAATGGTGGATTTATAAAGCCCATTCGACCATGTAAACTCGCTTTCAGACGAAAACATTTATGCGGGTGAGACCCCATGAATCAAATAACTTGCGCCAAATCTGCCCATGAGTGGATTTCCGTGTAGCGGCAAATGGCGCCCCTTCGATCACCCCAGAATTCCCCATAGATCTAAGAGATGAGGAGCCCATCTATTTTTTCAGGCCTAATCCATATTTGATTTCTGAATTGAGAGCACCCGCTACTTTAATATTTAATCCTCTGTATTAAAGCAACATGGTCGAGAGGCAGGTGTTCAGAGACATTGTTGCAAAACCCAGGGAGCCATGATAACTAGCTGTTAAGCATAATCCTGTGCAGTTCCCTTAGGGAGCACAACAGAAGATTAAGACTATAGTTATGAGCAATAAATCCCCTTTGGTATCAGTCCGCACCACAAAGATTTAGTTGGTAGCAGTGGCTAAGCAGTCAGACTTATCTCAAGAGGGAGATGAGCAGTATTCAGGGTTTGAAAAATAGGCCTACAGTACTATGGCACAAGGAAACACTGACCAAAGCTTTGTATTAAAAAGTAGTTATATATTTATTTTATACACTTCTAGTAAAACACATTTATCACAGTCAACAAGCAAGTTAAATTAAGTCAAGGAAAAATATACACACTCCCTAGTTAAATTGTATACCAAGTGAACCAGAGTGAAAACTGAGCAAAACGGCACAGTGAAAACAACACACAAGGGATACTCTAGCAATTTCTCACAAGGGAGGGAAAGCACAAGTTATATAGAAATAGTCTCTTACACACTCTAGCAACACTTCCCATAAGTTTGTGAACCAGATTAAGCAAAACAGTGCATCAGTATAGGCAATACTTAAATGAAAACTGAGCAAAATGGCATTTCACAAGGTTTAGAAAGGGGAAGAAAAGGGTAGTCATAAGAAGTAGGTGGCACCAACACAGTTCTAGTTGAGAATCAATCTAAAAGAAGGCAGTTCTAACAAATATAGCCACAGTCAGTAGGCTGTGCCAGAGTCAGTGGTACAGGGCAAGGGCCCAGGAGCAAAATGTTCTTGTAGCTGCAGTCAAGTCTTTGGTTAACGATTTTAAGAGATGGATGCAGAAGGTGAAAGACAATGTTAAGAGAGAGGGGCAGCCAACCCAACAGGTAGGTAAAGGATTTAAAACACCTTAGTGCTACCGTGAAGAAAGGGCGGCCTGGCGGAACAATGTACCTTTGAAATGAAGAAGTGGCTCCTGCGGTGGCGGTTGTTCCTGGTAGTTCCTGCAGTTGTGGGATCCAGCAGAGGAAGAGAGGCTCTTGTTGTGGAGGAAGATTCGAGTTACTGCACTACCCAGGGATGAAACCAGCCATGGTGCTGCGCCGACGAATAAAAGGTACGCTCCTTTAAATCGCGGTCCGGGTGGACTGGTGCCTGGCTATCCGGCCTCCGGGTACAGGGATCGGAGATTCAACCAAGGCAGGTCCGGGAAGGCGATTGGCAAACAGGTTGCCCCACTAGATCAAGGGAAGAAGGCTCTTGCAGTTGAAGATCTTCTCCTCCGTCGTGTGGAGAAAAGTGGTGAGACGCATGCAGCAGGGCTTCACCAGTGGTTCAGTCATTGCATATGTCTTTGGCTTCTCTCCTCTTTGCTTCTTAGTTCCAGTGCAATGTCTTGCTCTTCTAGTCCTGAGGACCCTGCTTTTTCAAAAAGATCCCCATTCATACAGCCTAGCTGTCGTCACACAGTGGAGTGGTCATCTTGGCGGGAGACCCTCCAGCCTATCAGGATAGAGTGCAACATGGGTTGCTGAGGCAATCCTGTCCAGGGGTTCTACTCCCCCTCCCACACAATGGACCGACCCCAGACTCAGTGGTGCCGAAAGGAGGGCTTCTTGGCAGAAGCCCGCCAAACGAACGAACAAAGGATCCCTGACCTGGCTTTGGAGTTTAGAGGAAGACACGAGAAAGAAGTTATATTAAAGTTCTGGCAAATAAAACCTACCGGAGCAAAGTAAAAATTAGAATGCTGTAGCAGAATGTTAGAGGCTGTCAGAAAATGTGGTAGCCTTGAACAACGGGAAAATCCCATAGGAAAATATTTGCGGTTGAATATTTATGGTAGTAACCACTGCCACCAGCCAGAAACTTTTGAGAGAGGGAATGTACGTACCCTCTCGAAAACTAACATAAGATATGATATGGTATGATATGGCATTTGTTACGCGGCCTATACACACGTGTTTCAAGGCGCAACGAGGCAGGGAGGGGGAACAAAGGGAGACAGACAAATGATCCTACTAGCCAGGTATCATTTCGATCGCGCAAGTGCATGGGTACGGGGGGACGGGAAAAGTGCAAGGGGAAAGGAGAGGGAAAAGTGCAGTACAGGGTTAGTAATGAACAGAGATAAATAATAAGGGCCGGCTGGTGGCAAGTGCAAGATAAGTGCAGACAAGTGCTGGGAAGGGGGCTGTAGGGATACAGAGACAGTCCCGCAGTGCAGGGGTTGCCAGGAAGGCAGTGCAGGGGAGAGTGGCTGGCCAAGGACCGAGATTGGTGAGTGGCCCAGTTGCTGATTCAGTACAGTTTCAGTGATTTAGCAGGGAGAGGGAGAGAGAAAGCAGAAGCAAAGAGGAAGGTTTTGAGGTGCTTCCGGAACCGGAGATGGTTCTCCTCAAGTTTCAGGGAGGCAGGAAGGCTGTTCCAGAGGGAGGCCCCTACTGCGGAGAGAGATCTCCCCCCAACTCGTTGCTTGGAGAAGCGGCTGACCCTGAGGAGTTTGGAGGCGGAAGAGCGAAGTGCTCGAGAAGGAAGATATTTAGGAAGGGAGAGTTGAAGGTAATTTGGCCTCAGGCCCCAGAAGGCCTTGTGGACAATGCATCCCAAAACTTAATCCTCACAGCCACAGGGAGCCAGTGAAGCGATTTCAGTCCTGGAGAGATACGGTCCCTGGGCTTGAGGCCAAGGACAAGTCTTGCAGTCCTGTTCTGGATGAGTTGCAGAGGGCGGAGAGTAGAGGCAGGCAGATTTAGATAGAGGCTGTTACAGTAGTCCAGCTTCGAGAGAACCAGGGCTCTGGAGACAGTGAGCTTCTGGGGAAGGAGAGGAAAGGAAGGATACCTCTGAGGAGGTGCAGCTGAAGTGTGACTTCTTAGAAACGTCAGAAATGTGAGGAGAGAAGGAGAGTGTGGATCGAAGATGACCCCGAGGTTTTTTGCCTTGCAGGTAGGAGCAGGAAGAGGGCCAAGAGAGGCGGCCAGAGAGCTGCAGGGAAGGGAAAAACTATTAACCCTTTCCAGTACCTCCATAGTAAGATGGGTTGTACTGGTTAGTTCATAACAATTGACTAGTAAAGTCAATTGGGACTTTACATGTCCTGGAAACAGTAGTCAGTGCCAGGGTATGGAGTCTATGTTTGGGGGTCGCTACGACACCCCTGGGTCACTGCATGAGGGTGATGTGTAACACATGTGAATAAAGATGGTTCCTATGGGGGTGAGAAAATCCCATAGACATTAAACACAAAAAACAGCCTAAAACACACATAGAAAACATGCCTAAGAATGGGAAAAAGAGTCTCACTCTTAGCAGGAAAAAAAAAAAACCCTTCAAATCCAGCAAAGCTGCTGTGGGACTCTATATGTAAGAGAAATTTGCCATAGAATGAGGATTCTCCCTAACACTAGCACAGCTCAATTAAGCATGCAGCAGGGGACTAATCCACAGCAGAAAAATCAGGGCAATAGTTGGTTTTATATTAAGCATCAATATAAGGATTGAGTGGTGCACATTAAAACATTCCAAAACCACTGCTAATACCCCACACAATATTGAGATTGATTCCAGAATTCTCGTGCCGATCGCTACTTTAACTGAAATTAGAAGGCCTCCAATAGGCCTTCCACAGTGCTCTGACCTGGCAAGTTGATGTCTGCAATCAAAACCATCCAGTTGGAGTGGGGCAGTCATCCATGTTTCTTGAATGCATATCAGATCCAAATATTTAAATTTGGTACACAAAGCTTTAGAGGCCATCAAGTTTAAATGGCCCCTGGAGTTCCATGATAAAAGTCGCCATTATTGAATGGCATTCGGGTGACTAAAGTTTCTGCTGCATGGTTTTAATTTGGGAGATAGACTCTCTTAGGGATAGAGCAAGCCATCTACTGTCCTGTCCGTCCTCCCCCGTAATTGAAACTTTGCCTTCCTTGTATTCCTGCAAGTCCTGCCTGGCAGGATGAGAATTGTTCTGCTGCTCCATCAGATCCCTTCCTTTCTCCCACCCATTATTGAAGATAAGTATGTCGTAACCCACCCTGTTGAATTGCTCACTCTCTTGCAGGATAAGATCAAAAATCTTCTGAGAGTTGGGAACTATTCGAACATGCTCAAGTCTTGGGTGAACAAAGTCCACCAAGCAGATGTCTGCCGAGGAAATCAACCTCAATCTTGTTACCTCATTGAACAAAGACAGGACGCATGATCTATGCAGGGATGGTGGACCTCAATATCACACAGATTGTACAATATTATGCTGGGATAGTCTGGGAAGGCTATTTTCCGTCACTTTACATTCCGTAAATCACTGTCCTTAATATGAGCTGGCATAAGGGCCCATAAGCCCCAGCTGGTCCGATAGCACAGTGAGTAGAGCGCTCACTTTGACATCTGTGCAGAGCCTGCTGACGCAGGTTTAAATCCCGGCTGGGCCAAACACAGGCTTTCATCCTTCTGAGGTCGATAAATGAGCACCACAAACTGTGGTAATAATAAGCAGCGCTCAGATACCTGAGGGTTCGTAGCGCTATATAAATGCTAAATTAATATTATTTATTAATATAAGACCCCTGGACCTCCACGTCCAGTGGTTCCTTTGCTTGGGCAATGACTCTGGAATTGGTGACAGTACTGTGGTCATCTCCTGTTCCTTTTCACATTTGTCCCTGGGCCAACAGGCCTGCCTGTGCCTGGTGTATTTGGCTCCTACCAACCGGGGACACTCCACCGCTCCGGAGGAGAGACTCCATTTATTTCTGGGAGTTGGCAAGGTGGCACCAATTGTCTAAGCCAAGATATATGTGGCAGAAGTTCCATTATAGTTTTTTTTATGATCTTTGACAGATCCTGTTTGTTTTGGTCCCCGCACCCTCCCAGTTACATGCAGTGGGGGATTTATAGATAACACTAAGTCATGAACAAGGGCATCCCTGTTACTGGACTCCCTGTATTCAACTTTGTTTTACCATCATTGCAAGGAGAGCCAGAATGGTTTAGTTCCCCTGGAAGAAGAGGGTCCTGGTTTCCACCCCATGGTTGCAAGGAAAAGCCAAATCTTTTTGACTCTGCAGATGACATAGGGACATCAGCCAGCTGCTGCGGGATGACCCGTGGCATAATTTGTCGAGAGGTCGATTTCTCTTAGCATAGAAGTTTGACAGTTGTAATTGCTTCACTTCCTTACAGCCCCCCTGTCATATTAGGGGCAAAGTACATTTCTCAGTCTCTGCTCCTGCATCGACGTCAGAAAAAGCAGTGAGCCCTCCTATTGTTTATTAGCATTTTTTGTTTTTTAAGGTTTTATTTTTTGTTCAAGGTTGCCCAGGTTGCCCAGGTGAAATGATATCAGCGTTGGTATGTGTAGCTGCAACGCCACACGCTTTCTTCATTCAATTGAATCAAGTCTGAAAGAGCAACTTCATTTGTCAAAATCTTGGATTCTTTTATTTTTATTTTTATTTGAGCCTTATTAGACTTCAGGCTTTTCTTTAGCAACCTATATTTTGCTTTCAAAGCCAAGCATTTTTTTACCCTTGACAGTGATTAGCCTTCACAGCCGGAGCTTTGTTCATCTTCTGGGAATTTGGCTCCTAATTACCGGTCCCCTGCAAGAGTGGCATTTTCTATGATGTCAGTTATACCAGAAGGACTGTCCGGGGACCCATATTGGGAGTTTTCTTTTCGGGAACCTGCACCAACACCCCAAGAATTTCTTTTCCCCTTCTCCTTCAAGTTTAGGAACACTATTCCAGCTGCCCCTTCAATCTAATTAGGCATAGTTTGTAAGGCTGGAACCCCACCAGAGCTAGGACCCCCACTTACACCTTCTAGTGTTTGGGATCCTTGAGATTTTAATATCATGCATTGTGGGCGGAGGACCTAGGCTCCTGTGGCCACATCCATAAGACATGCCCAGTAGGAAACCTTCCACTCTTGGGATTGGACTGGGTATCCACAGAAATTCGTTTGAGCTCTCTCACTTGCCAATGGTTAGCTCATGCCCCTTGTACAGGAGATTTAGTATTCTAGAGATCACTGGTAGTGATTCCTCAAAATATTCTTTATTTTTGGGGAAGGGGAACTAGTCAGTGAGGCCAATGGAACAGGGGCCTGAGTAACAGGCAGTGTAAATCTACATCGCCCTGTTTCTCAGAACTCGATGTCCCATCCTGCAGACCTGGCTCACATTTCCCATTGCATACTAACATATTTTGGGCCTCAGTAAAGATGAGGCTGATGGGAAGGACATTTGGCATACTCTGTGGGAGAAAAGTCCCATTCGGGGCAAGGTGTAAAGGGGTGTACATTATCTATACCATTATCGCGCAGAATTCACGGGAGTACAGGGACCCCGGGAGAGTCTGGTGCGTTGCGCAATTCCAACTTCACATGCTGGTTTTGTGTCTCTCGTATACTCAAAAAACTGGACTGTGGTGGAGCCTGGGATTCGAATGAGAATGAGAGCCTACTGGGTTAACGAGATGTCATCATCGCCCGACTCATGGCCATTCCTCTTTGCGTGTATCTGGGAGTACATATGCGTGAACTCACATATTCTCCACCTCACTTGCATCCAGGACTACACCGCCCCCATCCAAAATACAGGGGGCACCTAAGTTCTCTTTATACACATCAACCCCCACCACTTTCAGGGGACAGGGAACATGTAAATCCTCACTCAGGGCTTCGCCTGAGCTCTTTACAGAGGTGGGCGTTGATTGGCAAATGTTTCCATTCCCTAGCACTGTTGCCATTTTGCCTAAAATCACAGGTTCCCCGGGCTTTTAACCTCAAAACTTCCAACTCGAGTCCCCAAACCCGGAAAGAACTCGTCAATCCACAGGGGGTGCAAGGATAAACTCAGTAGTGAGTGGCGCAACCATTGCTGTCGCCCCTGTGTTCCCTGAGACAGGAACACAGGGCGACAGCAATGGTTACCGCTGTTACTGAATGAAAGAAAGCAACAGATATAAGAACTACCATGAACAGGCTCCTGCGTATGTATCACCGATATTTGCCAGCCTCTTTCAGGCTCAAAAATGTTGAAACTATAGGTACAGCAGACCCAAAAGTAGCTATGAGTCAGGCTTCGCCCCCACACCCACTCACCCTAACAGCCCAACAGCACCTCACTTCCAGCTCACTTCATGCGCGCGCGCCATGCGCGAGACCTGCAGCCTTAGTAGGAGAAGGCAGGAGTCTGGGAGCCTGGGAGTCTGGGAGCGTGGCCAAAACATGCACAGAATCTGCGGCAACAGAAAGAAACAAAAGCCCTTGTTAGGCACTTGCTTTAGCAGTCCCTACGCTGGTCTCTAGAGCCCAAACCACTCATGCAGAGTGCACCCACACTCTCCCAATAGCAATGCGACTGAAAGGCTCCCAGTGTCCAGGATATTTACTCTTGTTAACGGAATGCAAAAAACGCGAAAAAAAGTTCACCAGACATTTCGCCTCTGTAATGCAGCCAACACTTCTTCCCCTCTTTACAGCTCTGTAAAGCTTGTCACAAAATATGAGGGCGCCAGCGAGTAACACAAAGGGCAGAGTCTTCTGACCCAGGCCCCGGGCCGCATGAAATGCGGGACGATAGAGGGTCTGGGAGTTTAGGCGCGGGGTGGGGGAAAACGGCGCAAAGCGTAGGGAGGGGTGTCCGAATGGCGCCACAAGAACAAAAGCCCAGAAGGCAGGAAACAGCACCTGGAAGGTGCGAATGTAACAGCAAGGGTCAGGGGGTAACCGGCCGCCCCGAAGGAACAAAAGGCCGGGGGTATAAGTAAGCCTGAAAAGGAGAGGCGGCACAAACCAGGTAAGAGCTCACCTCTCTCGGGTAGGCTCTTGGTACCTGGAGAAGGGAAGGAAAAACGTTGCTCTTGCGGGCTCACGCATTTTTCTACCTCTCTAGAAGTTTATACTATCGCGGTGGCTACAACAGTGCCGGAGCAGGAGAGAAGGATACTTTCGCAGTGGCAACAGAAGCAGCGACCGACAGAATTCAGACAGAGAAGATGGCGGAAGGAAGAGCGAAGAGGCCCGAGAATTCTCAGAATGGGCAAGAAAGGCGGAGAAGGAGTATGAGCACAATGGTGCTAGAATAATGCAGAAAGAGAAAGAGCAAGGCAACGTCACCTCTGCTGTTCATAGAGCCAGCAGCAGCAAGGAGAAGACGAAGTACCGCAGGACAGAAAAGGGAAGAGCGGAGTCGAAGAGATCAGAGGAACAGACGGAGGCACGACCAAGAGAAAGAAAAAAGATAAAAGAAAGGTACTGTGAATAATAATGTGGGGAATAAAATAGTAAAAATGTTAAAAAATTGCGTCACGGTTTCGGGTAAGTCGCCCAGAACCAATGACAAGAAGAGCAGACGGGGGAAGAAAAGCAGGGAAAGTGGCAGGATTCATCAGAAGAATCAAGCAGTGAGGACGAAGAAAGGGATCACCTAAAGGCTTGGGTAAAATGGAGAGGAGTGGTGAGCAAGGAAAGGCGGAGTGGGGTAGGGGGGCAGGGGCAGAACCCAGAGAGGCCCCGGTCCCCCCACAGGGGCACCAGATGAGCCCAGGAATCCCCGGTCCGGCACCACAAGGGCACCAGTAGTCCCGGTGCCGCAAGGAGCACCAATTTATCGACACCACAAGGTGTACCGGTAGGCCAAACATAGGGGCAGGGCCACACCACCGGGCACACCGACGGTGGCAGCGGCGGAAAATGAGGGCCACTATGACGAAATATGGCAGCCAACCATGGGTAAAGACGCACAGGGCAGGTCAATGAAAGCGATGGCTTGGTACATAAATGACAAAGTAAAGGAAAAAATCTGGAGAAGGAATTGATCGATATATTACATTGTTAGATGTCAAAAAGGGGATGAATGTGGCCCTGGAGGACATGAAGAGGATGAAAAGCTTACTAAAAAAGGGGCCAGTAGTAAGGAACTTTGACAACTGGATGTCGGCCTTCACCATAATGTCTACAATTATATTACAAAAATTCCCGGAAGACGGGGTAGCATTAGTGGCATATCAACAGAGGTGCTGAAGGTCACGCAGCATTTGGAGGGACGCATGGCTGAGTATGACCATGAGTCAGAAAGGAGATGGACTGCTTCCGGATATGGCTGGACGAAGAAAACTTTAACCTCTACATTTTAACGTGCTAAAAGAAAATGGGATTCCAAGGAGCGGAGCACAGGGGACAGCAGAGAAGCAGTACTGGCAGAATGATTACAAAACGATTATAGATCGAGTGCAGAAGTACGAATCCAGCTATGACAGGAATAGAGACAGAGTTTTCGGAGCAGAAATTCGGGCACAGAGAGGATGGCAGAGCAGCCTGCCCCCGACAACACAGGGTGGGGCAGTGGGAGCACGGGGACGGCACGACAGAACCAGGGCAATGCAGGAGCTTTGAAAAAGGGGTACCATGCAGCTGGGGATGGAAGTGCAAATTCAGCCACAAAGTGCGAGAAATGCAAGATGAGGGACCACAGCAGCTCCAAGTGCACAAGGGCCGCAGCTCCAAGCGCAGAAGAGATAGACGCGGAAATAAGACGGGGCAGGAAAGGGGCCACGCCAGTAAAAAATCGAGAGAATGGAAAGGTGGCTCCGAAATACCACGACCAAGAAGCGGCAGAACAGATCAGACAAGGCTTTAGAGAAGGTTTTAACATCCCGTTTACCGGCAGGAGCACATGACATTCCTAGGAATCTAAAATCAGCAAGCGAAAACAGGGAGATAGTGACCAGTAAGATCAGAAGAAGTAGAACTAGGGAGGTAGAGGCCCGTTCACGGCCCTACCATTCGAAGAATTTTTATGTTCACCACTAGGACTGGTGCCGAAAAAGAAGAAGGGGAATACAGGTTGATACACCACCTGTCCTACCCCCGGGTGCCTCGGTGAACGACGGCATCGCTCAGAGCGAGGCGACAGTATCATATTCAGACTTCGAGGAGGCAGTGGAACTGGTCAGAAAAGCAGGGAAGGGGCATGGATGGCGAAAGCAGACATTAAATCGGCATTTCGCCTGTTGCCAGTCAACAGCAGATCACAAAGATGGTTATGCATGCATGGGAGGGAATACTTCATCGACAAATGCCTTCCGATGGGGTGCGCCATCTCATGCGCATATTTCGAGAGGGTGAGTTCATTCTTACAATGGGCAGTGGCACAAGAGATGAGGGAGTCCATGATGGTGCATTATCTGGACGATTTCTTATTCGTCGGTCCAAAGGTGCAGATCTATGCAGGGTAACCCTGGTCAAATTCGTAGAAATAACGAGAGAGTGGGGTTTTCCTCTGGCGGAGGAGAAAACGATGGGGCCAACACAGAAAACGATGGGGCAATTCCTAGCTATAGAAATTGACTCAAACAAGGGGAGGTGTCGGATCCCAGAGGACAGCCGGTGGCTTTGGTTTTGGCGCAATACTGGGGAAAAAATGGTGTGCAGGCAAGTGGCCAAAATCATGGCAAGTGGCGGAATGGACAAAGAACATAACGCTGCTGGAGCTCTTCCCGATATGGGTCGCGTTATGCGCATAGAGGGAACAGCTAGGGAACAAGGAGTTGGCAGTATGGTCAGATAACATGGCAGTGGTGCACGTGTTAAACAAAGGAAGTGCGTCATGCATGATAGTATTAGAATTAATGAGGGCAATCATACTGGAAAGCCTAAAAATGAATACATGCATAAAGGCGAGGCATATCGCTGGAGAAGAAAATGTGGTGGCTGATGCAATCTCTCACTTTCAGTGGGAGAAATTCAGGGAGCTGAGACCGGACGCGGAAAGAACGCTCACGCCACGGAAGGCATGGGTCCCGTTGGAGGCACTAGAAAGGAAAGCACGGTTGGCCTCAAGGTCGACTCATAAGAAGTGGGAGAAGAACGGAGAAAAGAAAGGGTCATCGACAAGCTGACCAGAAATGCCCTGACATACAAAACGGGTAAGCAGTAGGAAAAAGCATGTACAAGATGTGTTGATGGAAACAGGTGTAAAAGAGGTGGAAAAAATGTCAAACAGAAACAATTTGTGAATTTCTTGAAGGGCATTTGCAAAGGGAAAAGGAAAGCTAGGCAGCAGCGCACCTGGCGGCGGTGGCATATACCACAAAAGTGGCGGCTACCGGGACCCGACGGACAGCGCTAAAATAAAATATGTTATGAGGGGTTGGGCAAAATTAGAGGGGAAAAAACCAGATAGCAGAAGGCCGGTAAATTTTGGGAAATTGAAAATTCTGCTAAAAGTGATGCAAGACACGTGCAGCAGCACGTACGAAACCGCGCTGTTCAGGGCAGCATTTGCGCTAGCATACTATGGAGCATTCAGAATAGGGGAACTGGTGGCCAGAAATACGGTGGCAGGAGACGGCCTGGCAAGAAAAGACATTAGTATGGGTATCAAGGGGATGTCAATAATGCTAAGGTAATCTAAGACAGACCAAATGGGGAAGGGGAGAGCAATAGATCTCAATTGTATCAGAGAAAAGGACCACTGTCCCAGATGCATCACCCAGAATTCCTGGCGCTGCGACCAGAGGTCGACGGACAGTTATTGATCCATAGGGACGGCAGCGCGCTCAGCAGGTACCAGTTTCAGGCAGTATTAAAAATGTGGTGGTGAAAGCGGGATAGGATCCAGCCGAATTTGGGACACACTCTTTTAGGATAGGGGCAGCAACCTCTGCGTGGGTGGGGGGCCTGGGAGCAAAGGGGGTGAGACGAATTGGGGGATGGAAGTTGCAATGTTTTAAGAAATACATAAGGGAGGAACTGATATGACACTTATCTCCCCGTGTCTACAGAGGCCGGACCATACAAATCGGCATGGATAGTGGGGCACTCTTTCGTGACCCGGGCAGGCAGGTGGCTGGAAGAGGTGAAACAAGGACTACATTTCAGGAACACAATTACGTCCTGGTGGGGCCTCCCGGGGATGCACTGGGAGGACATCCACGACAGGCTATCGGACCTGATAGGTTTCAGGGACCCCCCCCCCGAGTACCTGGTTATACATCTAGGGGGAATGACCTGGTGAGCACAAACAGGGGTAAACTACAAAGGAACATCTGCGAGTCACTGCATAACATAGCCCGCAGCTAGTGGAAAACCGAGATTTTTATGTCAGAGATAATACCAAGAAGGGTCTGGCATGGGGCACAGAAGAGGCACACAATTGAGATAGATAGCCAGAAAGAAATTAAATAAATCAGTAGAAAAGTACTGCAAGAGCACAGGGCTGCATTTCATAAGACATGGCTTACACCGGAACAATCCGGACATGTTTCACCAGGATGGGGTGCACCTATCAAAGGAAGGGAGGTTTTTTTTTCCAACAACATTTTTAGGGCGCTCCCGGAACGGGGTTGTAGGTAGGGTGCTTTTGGGGGGGACCTGAGCGGGCGTGAGGAACACCCACTCAGGTGTGGCGGTATGTGCCCAGGAACGAAGGCTGAGGGATAACAAGGACTCAGGAGGAGCCTTGGGCAGCTTCGGAACTGGACACAATGTGCCCAAAAGCATATGGCTGTGTAATTATTTTGTTGTGTTGTATTTTCTGTAAGAAAATAAAATGCCTACGGCCTACAACTTTTCCATACACATAAGTTGTCTGTGATTTATTACTTAGGTAGGGATCTGGTAAGAGAAGCAGAGTGAACCCACACTACTCAGCCTATGACAGGCCCCGGGCCGCATGAAATGCGGGACGATAGAGGGTCTGGGAGTTTAGGCGCGGGGTGGGGGAAAACGGCGCGAAAGCGTAGGGAGGGGCGTCTGAATGGCGCCACAAGAAACAAAAGCCAGGAAGGGCAGGAACAGCACCTGGGAAGGTGCGAATTGTAACAGCAAGGGGTCAGGGGGTAACCCGGCCACCCCAGGAAGGAAAAAAGGCCGGGGGGTATAAGTAAGCCTGGAAAAGGAGAGGCGGCACAAAACCAGTAAGAGCTCACCTCTCTCAGGTAGGCTCTTGGTACCTGGAGAAGGGGAAGGAAAAACGTTTGCCACCCAACCCACCCTACAATAATAACGGAAGAAGAGGGGTGCAGGCAGGAGCCAGTACGCCGAGTACTCTCTCGGTACACGGT
Organism: Ambystoma mexicanum; assembly: GCA_002915635.3. Classification (NCBI taxonomy): domain Eukaryota; kingdom Metazoa; phylum Chordata; class Amphibia; order Caudata; family Ambystomatidae; genus Ambystoma; species Ambystoma mexicanum. Next base: position 1,078,020,723 of record CM030325.1, on the reverse strand, counting down.
CCAAAAAAGAAGGAGCGGGCAGAAGTAAGAACGCCGAGTACTCTTTTGGTACACGGTCCAAGACACGTCGTAGGCGGCATGTGCCCAGGAACGAAGGCTCAGGGATAACAAGGACTCAGGAGGAGCCTTGGGCAGCTTTGGAACTGGACACAATGTGTAATTATTTTTGTTGTGTTGTATTTTCTGTAAGAAAATAAAATGCCTACGGCCTACAACCTTTCCATACACATAAGTTGTCTGTAATTTATTACTTAGGCAGGGATTTGGTAAGAGAAGCAAAGTGAACCCACACTACTCAGCCTAAGCCGAACAGCACCTCACTTTCAGCTCACTTCATGCGCGCGCCTCCATACTTGAGACCCACAGCTTTAGTAGGAGAAGGCGGGAGACTGGGGAGCCTGGGGCGTGGCCAAAATGCGCACAGAATTCTTGTTAACGGAGTCCAAACCACGCAAACAAAGGTCCACCAGACGTTTCACCTCTGTAATGCAGCCCGCACTTTCTCTCCTCCTTACAGCTCCTTACAGCTTGTCACAAAATATGAGGGCACCAGCGAGTAACACAAAGAGCCCAACAGCACCTCACTTTCAGCTCACTTCATGCGAAGACAGTAAACACAATGATCCTATATGTAAATCTTCATGGGACCAGCGTCTTGATGATGAATCACCTAAAAAGAGACACAAAGTCCCCTATCAGGTAGAGCCCAAGTGTGTCTAAATGGCCTCTGCATTACAGATGCTACTAGCAGGAAGGGTGAGTGCAGATCTCGTCTTAGTCTTGCCTGACATCGGTGTATGCATTTGTGGATGATCCTACTGGTCTTTCAAATGGCCCACAACTTGTAGGTCATGCCGAACCTAGTGGTCCTCACATACTGTGTGCATAACTTTAGATGCCGGCCAGAGTGCTAGAATCTAATATGCAGCTACAACTAAGTGAAAAAATACATGCCGGCACATATAGCAGGTGGCATGGACAAGAGATGATATATATAACATTCTTTTTCAGGCAATTAGTATGGATCAATAAATCCCATTTCACGTGGCCGTGGTTGAATACATATTAGTTTCCATCATGGGGCATACAACACAATTCCCACATTTGTGGTGCCCTATTACCGGTGCCAGTCCCCATTGGTTCAGTACTGCTTGTTCCTTCACTTTTTCTCTGTATGTATGCACCAATCTTTGTCGGTGGTTACTGTTGCATTTCAACGAAAACATTGGTTTCTTTTGAAGGCTCCCTGGATATTTAACCAAGTTCCAATTACGGTTGATAATCTTTTTAATGTCATTGCTGATGGGGTTGTATGTTGTGACACATACCAGTCTGTCGTTTGTCCTTTTTTCCTGGGGGGTTAAAGTTATTTCTCTATTTGCATTGGATGCTCTTTTGAGGTTATCCTTCACCAATTACCAATTTTTTAGGATACCATGTTCTTTCAATCTCTCTCAGTTGTGCCGCAAGGATGTTAAAGTCTTCCTTCTCAGTACAATTGCCGCAAATCTAGGAATTATCAGTAAAACAAGTTCTGCTTCAGTCCTGCAGGGTGGAAGCTGGAGTAATGGAGCAGGGTGTTTCTATCAATTGGCTTTCTATACAGCGTTTTATCTAACTTGTTCCCTGGTTTTTTTAATCATGAGATTGAGGAAGCTTACCTGATTCGCACTCCATTCTATAGTGAATTTAATATTCACGTCACGTGTGTTAAGCCAGCTATGAAAGTCAAGTAGAGAAGCTCTTGATGCCCTCCAGATGATGAACACATCATCTATGTAGCGCCTCCATGTCCTCAGCTGTCTCATATATTCTGTGTGTTCAGTGTTTTTTGCCAGTGCATTGTTGGTTGCAGAAATATACTTGGACTCGAAATCATCCATATAAAGATTAGCCACATCGGGGGCAAAGGTTGCCCCCATGCTAACTCCTTTTTGTTGTTTAAATAACTGTTTCTTGAATAGAAAAAAGTTTTCTTTCATGGCCAGACGGGAACACTCAATTATGAATCCTGTAGGTCGTTTATGTGGCTGATTCTGCTGGTCAAGGAAGTCCCCTAAAATCCCCAGACACTCCATCTGAGGGATGGAGGTATACAAAGACTCAACGTCCATTGTCACTCATACATCATCAGCCTCAAGGTTGAATGTTTGTGTATTCCTGATCATATCCGTGGTGTCCTTGATATATGAGGGCATGAAAAGAACAAAAGGCTTGAGAATAAATTCACTGTATACTATTAATGGTTTGAACAGTGACTCGATGGCAGAAACAATGGGTTGGCCAGGTGGGTTATCTTTGCCTTATGAATTTTAGGAAGTATGTAGAAGGCAGCATTTTTGGGATGTAATTTATTCAAGAACCATCCTTCTTCTACACTATTCCATTCTTTGTTTATAGCATGGTCAGGCAAGCTCTTAATTTCCTCTTGGAGCCTTTGAGTAGGATCCTGGTCCAGTTTTTTATATGAGTTAGTGTTGCTCAAAGGTCTTAGACATTCTATATCATACTTCAATATTTCCATGATAACAATAACCCCACCCTTGTCTGCGGGTTTTATAGTTATTTACTCATTTTCACTAAGGTTTCTAAGACATGTTCTCTCGACCCTGCTCAAATTATCTGGCCGGTAGTGTTTCTTTTTTATCACTTCGAGAACTTGTTTGGTAACAATGTCTCGAAGGTGGCAATTTCCAGAGGCCACACATGTAGAGGGGGATTGAAATTAGATTTTACTGTTAGTCCTGTGGTATTTTCTGTCATAATACTGGGAGGTGATCCATTTCCTGTTTCTCTACCGAGACTCGGAAAATGAATTAGAAAAAGTAGTTTTGAGCAGATGTTCCTAAAAAAGTGGTGTAGCTCTAGTTCCGTGTTGAACGGATCCGCTTTAGCTACAGGTCATATAAAAGACCCTTTGAGAGCAGTTGTAATTTGATGGTACCCAGTGTATATGTAGATAAGTTGATAATGGGTATACAATTACTCCTCACTGGTTCGAATACCATTGTCGTGTCCTTACCTCCTGGAATTGGGCTGGTCTTTGTCATGGGTGTCCCCATTGGCCCCCTCTGAAAGAAAACCTTGCTGTTGATATTGGCCTCTCCTCTTGGCGGTGGACCTGTTGTCCCACTCGTAGAAGGATCTGAATCACTGGATGACCCTGAGGTGTTTCAGAAAGTGACTATCCGATTCCCTCTCCTATAATTATGACCAGCCACTAGGACTGTGAAAAAACCTTCTTTAAGATAAGGGTAGGTTTTCCTCCTGTTTGTAATTTGTTATAATCCTGTTGTTTTATTTCTTCCTCTACATTCTCAAGTAGTTGTTTGCATCTTGTATGTTCTTGTTATCTTTGAATTCTTTTTCTAGGGCTTCTAATTCTTCACCTGTTTCTTAGTTTCCTCCTCGCCGTCTCAATAATGAGAATGAATCCAATCGCGGGAACATCTGTTCCTGACCCCACTAAAGTTTTTTGGAACTTAGTGTTATCTACGAAGAGACGTGGTGTATTTCTCATTTGGAGGCCATCTGAGATAATTCCCGACTTTAAGTATTCCAACACGAACTTGAGAATGAAGGTCAGTTCGTGTTAGTTTTGTCTTTTTCTGTATAATTCTTTTTTCGATGTTATCTTTTTTCCTCCACCCGTTTCTGTATTTGGTGTTTTTGTGAGGAGGGCTGGTGTCTCTAATAACTTTTTGTAATGCTCTTCAGAAAACAAGAACAAGTTGTCAATTTTCCATTACTTTAGGATGCATTTATAATCCTAATTCCCTTTACGATACACTTCTAATCGTAATTCAAATAAATGCCCTAACAGCCATGGCTGTGCCAACAATTAAAAAGAATAAAGGGTACCTGGTATCAATCTATGGTCCTCCAGGTGAGAAATATCGATATAGCAAAAATGGACCAAAAGATAACAAATGACAGAGTGCTCTTGATTTTATAATTCACGGTGAATGATTTTTATTCATCATATATCAAAACATCACAAAGCTTAATAACTAACTACAAAAGCTCATAATCTTTAATCCATCATTCAAGCTCATACATATTCATTCACACAGGCTTTCAAACATTATATACAAAAGGAATGGTTTCCATTTAAGTAAACGCGCACGAATCAACAACATTAAGGGGCCGATTCATGGAACAAACCTGCACATAAAATGTTCGCACAAGCAGGCGCAAGCAGGCGCAAGCGGAAAAAAACAGGCGCACGCGTGCGTTTCATGGAAGTCCCTGCGCGTGTACACCTCGGGATGTGCGCCAAACCCGTGCATGGCGCACAAGTCACTGCAACATCCCGAAAGGCATGCGCGACGCGCACAGTGAAAGCGCACAACCTCGGCGCATACACCAGAAAGTGGGCGGGACACGGGGCGTAACGCGCGGAATGGGAACAACGTGCGAAAATAAGGGCGTAACTGGGATGTACTGCAGGGAAGCAGACGGAACGCCCACACGCACTCGGACCACACGTATTCATGGAATCGAATAGGGCAAAGCCACGCACAGCCAAGACACGCACAAGCTGAAACACGTCCGCCCACACGAAGGCAGGCGGTAGAGTGCCAGCGCATCACCAAAAGGTGGCAACATACAGCAATTGGGCCTGTGCGAGCGGGGTAGGTGTATTTCGGGGGCGCGCAGGAAGTTACACACGCGCGATTCAGCGGGGTACGTGTATTTCGGGAGTGCGCGGGAAGTTACACACGCGATTGAGCGGGGTTCATGTATTTCGGGGGCGCACGGGAAGTTACACACGCGATTGAGTGGGGTACATGTATTTCGGGGGTTTGCAGGAAGTCACACACGCAATCTCATCAGGGTACGTGTATTTCGGGGTGCGGGGGGAGCAGCACACGTGAATTGCACGAGTGGGTCCTCCCAGGTGTCCCTCTACACCTCCACGGCCCCTGCAGGTGGCTCACACCACAGGGCCTACCCAGCAGCATGTCCTGCAGGCACCCATAACCATCACACAATGGCCATGCCCACCAGCCAACCCACATGTCAACTTGCACTACTGCCACCAACACGCATGTCCCCCTGCACCCCCAGCCACCAGGGGCACCCTCCACCAAGCCCCACCCATGTCTCCCACCACCCCCACCCACCAGCCACCAGGGGCAGCCTCCCACCAGCCCCACCCATGTCTCCCACCACCCCCACCCCCCAGCACTGTAGGGGCAGCCTCCACAGGCCCCCACCCATGTCTCCCAGCACCCCACCCCCCAGCACTGCAGGGGCAGCCCTCCACCAGGCCCCCGCCCATGTCTCCCCAGCACCCCCACCTCCCAGCCACCAGGGCAGCCTCCACCGAGCCCCCCACCATGTCTCCCACACCCCACTCACCAGCCAGTGCAGGGGCAGCCTCCACAGGCCGCCCACCAAATGTCTCCCAGCACCCCACCCCCCAGCCACAGGGGCAGCCTCCACCAGGCCCCCACCCATGTCTCCCACCACCCCCACTCCCCAGCACTGTGGGGCACCCCTACCAGGCCCCCATCCATGTCCAACTCATGTTCCCACCCCCACCCCCAGCACTGTGGGGCACCTGCCAGCAGGCCCCCACCCATATCCGACCCATGTTCCCCACCACCCCCAACCCCCAGCACTGTGGGGCACCTGCCAGCAGGCCCCCACCCATGTCCAACTCATGTTCCCCACCACCCCCACCCCCAGCACTGTGGGGCACCTGCCAGCAGGCCCCCACCCATGCCCAACTCATGTTCCCCACCACCCCCACCCCCCAGCAGTGCAGGGGCACCCTCCACCAGGCCCCCACCCATGTCTCCCACCACCCCCACCCCCCAGCACCGGGCACCCACCACCAGGCCCCCACCCATGTCTCACAGCACCACCACCCCCAGTCACCAGGGGCAGCCTCCACCAGGCCCCCACCACATGTCTCCCACCACCCACCCCCCAGCACCAGGGGCACCCACCACCAGGCCCCACCATGTCTCCAACCACCCCCACCCCCCAGCAGTGCAGGGGCAGCCTCCACCAGGCCCCACCCATGTCTCCCAGCACCCCCACCCCCCAGCCACCAGGGGGCAGCCTCCACCAGGCCCCACCCATGTCTCCACCCACCCCCCACCCCCAGCAGTGCAGGGGCAGCCCTCACACCAGCCCCCACCCATGTCTCCCACCACCCCACCCCTCCAAGTCACCAGGGGCAGCCTCCACCAGGCCCCCACCCATGTCTCCCAGCACCCCCACCCCCCAGCAGTGCAGGGGCAGCCTCCACCAGGCCCCCACCCATGTTCCCACCACCCCCACCCCCAGCCACCAGGGGCAGCCTCCACCAGGCCCCACTCATGTTCCCACCACCCCCACCCCAGCCACCAGGGGGCAGCCTCCACCAGGCCCCCACCCATGTCCCCACCACCCCCACCCCCCAGCAGTGCAGGGGCACCTCCACCAGGCCCCCACCATGTTTCCCACCACCCCCACCCCAGCACTGTGGGGGCACCCTCCACCAGGCCCCCACCCATGTCCTCCCCCACCACCACCCCCAGCACCAGGGGCAGCCTCCACCAGGCCCCACCCATGTCTCCACCCCACCCCCACCCCCAGCAGTGCAGGGGCACCCTCCACCAGGCCCCCACTCATGTCTCCCACCACCCCACCCCCCAGCAGTGCAGGGGCAGCCTCCACCAAGGCCCCACCCATGTCTCCCACCACCCCCACCCCCAGCCACCAGGGGCACCCTCCACCAGGCCCCACCCATGTCTCCCAGCACCCCCACCCCCCAGCAGTGCAGGGGCAGCCTCCACCAGGCCCCACCCATGTCTCCCACGACCCCCACCCCCCAGCCACAGGGGCAGCCTCCACCAGGCCCCCACCCATGTCTCCCACCACCCCCACCCCCCAGCCAGCACAGTGGCAGCCTCCACCAGGCCCCCCATGTCCTCCCAGCACCCCCACCCCCCCAGCCACCAGGGGCAGCCTCCACCAGGCCCCCACTCATGTCTCCACCACCCCCACCCCCAGCACTGTGGGGCACCTGCCAGCAGGCCCCCACCCATGTCTCCCACCACCCCCACCCCCCCAGCACTGTGGGGCACCTCCACCAGGCCCCCACCCATGTCACCAGCCCCACCACCCCCACCCCCAGCAGTGCAGGGGCAGCCTCCACCAGGCCCCCACCTCATGTCTCCCCCCCACCCCACCCCCAGCACGCAGGGGCAGCCTCCACCAGGCCCCCACCCATGTCTCCCACCACCCCACCCCCCAGCACGCAGGGGCAGCCTCCACCAGGCCCCACCCATGTCTCCCACCACCCCACCCCCAGCCAGCATGGGGCAGCCTCCACCAGGCCCCCACCATGTCCCCCATCCACCCCCACCCCCAGCACAGTGCAGGGCAGCCTCCACCAGGCCCCCACCTCATGTCCCCACCACCCCCACCCCCAGCACTGCAGGGCAGCCTCCACCAGGCCCCCACCCATGTCTCCCACCACCCCCACCCCCCAGCAGTGCAGGGGCAGCCTCCACCAGGCCCCCACCCATGTCTCCCACACCCCCACCCCCCAGCACCAGGGGCAGCCTCCACCAGGCCCCCACCCATGTCTCCCACCACCCCCACCCCCAGCACTGTGGGCAGCCTCCACCAGGCCCCACCCATGTCCACTCATGTCCCCACCACCCCACCCCCAGCACTGGGGGCACCCTCCACCAGGCCCCCACCCATGTCTCCCACCACCCCCACCCCCCAGCAGTGCAGGGGCAGCCTCCACCAGGCCCCACTCATGTCTCCCACCACCCCACCCCCCAGCCAGCAGGGGCAGCCTCCACCAGGCCCCCACCCATGTCTCCCACCACCCCCACCCCCAGCCACCAGGGGCAGCCTCCACCAGGCCCCCACCCATGTCTCCCACCACCCCCACCCCCCAGCAGTGCAGGGGCAGCCTCCACCAGGCCCCCACTCATGTCTCCCACCACCCCACCCCCCAGCACTGCAGGGGCAGCCTCCACCAGGCCCCACCATGTCTCCCACCACCCCACCCCCCAGCACCAGGGGCAGCCTCCACCAGGCCCCCACTCATGTCTCCCACCACCCCACCCCCCAGCCACCAGGGGCAGCCTCCACCAGGCCCCCACTCATGTCTCCCACCACCCCCACCCCCAGCCACCAGGGGCAGCCTCCACCAGGCCCCCACTCATGTCTCCCACCACCCCCACCCCCAGCCACCAGGGGCAGCCTCCACCAGGCCCCCACCCATGTCTCCCACCACCCCCACCCCCAGCCACCAGGGGCAGCCTCCACCAGGCCCCACTCATGTCTCCCACCACCCCCACCCCCAGCAGTGCAGGGCACCTCCACCAGGCCCCCACTCATGTCTCCCACCACCCCACCCCCAGCAGTGCAGGGGCAGCCTCCACCAGGCCCCCACTCATGTCTCCCACCACCCCCACCCCCCAGCAGTGCAGGGCAGCCACCAGGGGCAGCCTCCACCAGGCCCCACTCATGTCTCCCACCACCCCCACCCCCAGCCACCAGGGGCAGCCTCCACCAGGCCCCCACCCATGTCTCCCACCACCCCCACCCCCAGCAGTGCAGGGGCAGCCTCCACCAGGC
>CM030325.1:1077935327-1078012108 GCA_002915635.3 Ambystoma mexicanum | reverse complement strand
GCGCACACAAGGCCTGTAGAAGCCAGCGAAAGCATCTGTGTTTCGCGGGAAAGTACATGCCCAAATAAGGAAGGCCCCGGGTCGGCTCGACCTGGGGGAGGTGAAGGGGGCAAGACGGTCAGCGGACAGGACAAAGAGCCTCGTGGTCTGGCCATTTTGGAAGCCAGGCCACCATTTTGGGCTAAGCGCGAGAAACGCGCTTAAACAGCCAAAAGGAGCTCAAAACACAAAGAAACGATCGCTGCCACCAGTCCTGTCCGTGATTCACTTGCACCGTTCATTAACAATCCAAAGAGAGTGTCTAGAGCCTGTAGAAGACTAGAGACCCAAGAGAGCAGTAACTTAGCTTACAGTGCCCTCTTGTGTCATGTCGCGCGAAAGCTGCAACACGATAAAAGAACTACGGAAAACAACGTTTCCCGGCACTGACTGTCTTAAGGGCATGTCAGTTTTCCCGTAAGAATGGAGCGAAAGCCCAGGGGAGTGCGGCAGAAGGCTGCACTTCTCTGGCAAAGTCTAGATCATGGTGAAAAGAACAGCAAAAAGTTTAGGGGTTGCCACATGGAAGGAAAATTACCCACAATTAAGAAATCTTTCCTAACAGTTACATACTGACATAATGAATGCTTTTGTTTTAGAGTTTCGGGTACTGTGAAACTTGCAAAAGGTAGGTACCATTGCCTTACTAAGTTCATAATTGCACTACTGCAAAGAAAACATAAGACACCACAATGCATACAAATATGAGCATATAAAGGGAAATTACAGTAGGCAAACAAAGAGCAGTATTACCAGAAAGTGTTCATAATATAACTGATTACCTTTAGGCACAGAAATGATTAGTGTGTTTTACGCTTTCTTCTTCCCCTATAAGTATATGTATCGTATGATGTGAGTGAACCATGAAGAAAGTAGTAAAACAACATATGAGAAGGGTGTTGTACACAAAGATAGACCATTTTCATTTGTTACTTCGTGACTGGTAGTGAAGAAAAGCTTCTCGCCTACTTATGTCTGTAAACAAAAAAGGGGTAGGCACACATGTGATAGCATCAGTGATGTAATCAATGAGATTTGTGATGGCATCTTTGATGTCATGGGTACTAGTCCTTGCAGTGCACACTGGTGGCGCGAATTGTGGTTGCTTAGTCTAGCATAACTGGCGATTTTGGGGGGTGCTTCGGTTACACCTGTAACCATAACGTCCCTGTAACAACGTTTTTTGCTACTGAATTGCATATGTTTTTAGTAGGGCACTGTAAACATAACGCAGCTTCCGCATAGTGCATTTACAAATGATGCTATGTTTGTAGTACCGCACCTTCACCATAACGTCCCTTTAGGAATATTTTTTGTAACTAATTATGATGTAAAGCTTGTTTCAGAGTGTCACAATGTAAGTGGCAATGAAGGGAGGCAGTGCGATGCACATCGTAACCCTCCAGACAATTGAGTGGTAAATGGAAGGAACCGTGGTACTGTGGAAAACACTACAGTGCCTATAGATAGAAATGGGTGTCTGTTCAAACAGATGGGTGTGCGTGTTGCAGTGCATTTTGAAGAGGGCAAGTGCGCCACAGGAAGCACAAACATTATTGCTATACTGGCAAAAAGTGCAGCAAAGCAATGTGTAGAGAGCGTACAGAATTCGGAAATGCAGTAAAAACAACAAGAATTCTACTTGTGGGGAAAACTGTTTGTGCTGTGAAACTATAGATTCCCATTTGTACAGTATGGCAATGGCACAAGTTGTAGAAAGACACAAATAGACTCCTTCAACATGTACCGTGGTTTCTCCTTTTCCAGACCAAATAAAAAATAACGCGCCTATGTGGGTGTCTGCATATTGGGGTACAAAATTATGCAGGAGATTGCAAACGAAGTATTACCTGGCCTAATGCCTCCCTCAGCACAAAGGGCAGTGAAAATTGTGTTACATAGTATGAATTGTCCCTCCACACTCAACAACAATAATATCGTCGGGATCGAGCAGCACCAAAGTCTCACAAAGAGAAACCAAAAGCAATCACTTCATTGTAGATGCTCCATACGCGTACATACCACATGATACACTGCACACATAACTCCCACCGCATTCCGTTTTCTGTTCACTGTCAAGTAATGTATGTGCAATTCACCCACAAAGCAGACGCTGTGGCTCGTACAACACACAGCCAAAAGCTCACCCTCTGCATTTAGGTCAACAAATATACTGTATACCACAGTCTCTGTGTCCACTCCACACTCAGAAAACTTATCGCACAATCTTGTGTTCTGCACAGTCCCAAATATAAGATGGCTATGTGCAAAATGGTACACGTACAAGCCTGCAACTGTTGCGATGTCCGTGGACCTTTAAGCAGGTGTGCGCACGCGGAACTAGGGGAATAATTGTCAACCAAGGTAGGGGATGTCCTTTGTAGTGGTGGCTCTTAAAAAAGCTGTTTATTTTTTTATTTTTAAAACAGCTTCCACAGACTAACTGTTTTTTGGGCTTTTATAATAGTTTTTATTTGTTGCACTGCGCCTCATATTCTTACAATAGCGTCTTCAGTGCAGACTGTAGATTGGAAAACCAAATGTCATTGCCACTGGGCAACAATGAAATGCCATTTCATTTAGAAGCTGTACATATCGATAACCAATGTTGTCATCGTCACAGGAGTACATCCAGCAGCACGCAAAAAGTTACACATGCTTCTGTTAATAAGACGCCTTCCGACCTCTGGCTGCCGACAACATGCATTGGAATAGTTATATGCTGGACTTGGTGGTATACATAAGAAAAGCACCTTCGCAGTGGCAAAAATGCACTGCACTGTTTTCATCATCTTTTTAAGTTGACGGTACACACTTGCACAAGCTATGGAACCCGCATGCAAAGCTCCATACTGCACTACCACAACATGTACAGTACCTAAAGTGGCCACGCGTCCACATTCTGCAAGCAAATGGTCGAAAGTACGGACAGTGACACTGCACCACAAAGTCTCCCCTTCAAATTGCCAGTAAGGCCTCTTTCCACGGCATACTGGAGCAGATCTACCACAAAGCAATCACCCACAAGAAAACTGTGCGCCTCGCCATCTCTGCAAGCCTCACTACAGAAACGAATGAAAACAAAATGGCTGCCGTTTCCTGTGACGCACACTCTAACCACGTGATTGGGCAATTGCAACAATCAAATTTCAATTGGCCAGCATGTTTAGAAGCGCACAATGTAACACGTGCACCTCGCGAATTATCGCAAGAGCCGCGCCCCAGTCAATCATGAACAGTCCTTCTTCCCTTTCCAATATCCACTTCTCACACGCCCTTACTACGTATTGCTAAGTACTCACACACATCCACCAATGCCCACCAAGAGTTCAGCATTCTACAGTGTCAGTCCTCCACAAGACTTCATTTCTACCATTATAAAATCAGCCTGCACATGTGCTGTTAATCGAAAGCACGTCCAGTGGAAAGTTCAGTGAAATATTGCAGGAGTTATACATGCACATTCATCCACATAAGCACCCATCACCACAAAACAAAGGTATGACATTTCTTTTGCCAGTATGGGCACAACTCTGTTATAAGTGACTCGACGCACAATATGTGCCTCTAAGCGTCCACTACGTGTTTAAAAAGCATACTGATGTTCCTCCCATCTCCTACCATGAAGTGGCAATTTGTTGGTATGTGCTTGCAACATTTTCACTTACCCATATCATACACTATATTAGCGAAACAGGAACTGTGTTGTTTCCATCCACAATGCTACAATAATTGTGCTCCCCACTAACCCACCAACTACATAACTCGTACAAAGAATGCACTAAAAGCCACCACTGAATGTATTTTAGCAACCTACAGTCACTTACCAAAAGGTCAGTGTCTGCACGGCTGTGGTGCTTTCTACACTGCACTGTTGCCACAGGCTCGTTTTAAATCTGCCAACTTCCACTGTGCCCCGTCAGCAACTCATCCATAAAAGGAGTGCACAACTTGTCCTTGACCTCAACGGCAGGGATCGTATGTCTGGTGGACCACAATGTCTGCAACAGCTCCCAGTGGCTGCAAATAATAAAAATTAAAGCCTGTGCATTATGCAGAAGGCGTTCTGGTCCCTGGCACCTCACTACTTAGCACTGTCATTTCCTAATTATCTGCTTGCTCCAGCTCCTCCCTCATCCGCCTCCTACTCCCTCTCAGATCAGTTCCTTCTACACACAACCATATGGTGGTAGATGTGTTTCTTCTGCTGGGGCCTCCCTGTGGAACACGCTCTCTGTGCCCATGGACCTTCAGGAGAAAGATTGTGGGCTCTGAAAGCACCTGCAAACCTTTCCATGTGCTTCTGCTTTTTCGCCTCCTCTCCCCTGTACACTTCCTGGCTCAAAAGTATTGTGCACTTGTTTCCTAACCACCCTATCATCTGTGCCCAAGGCCACCTTCCTCCCTACATTTCCACCCCTGCACTGACGTTCTGCCAACACCCCACTTTGGGACTGTTCTCTAGAAACCTCACAGTCCAGGCACCACTTGATGTCTACACTTATCCTTGCACTTGCCAACACCGGCCGTAGGTGCATCCATTTCTATTTTGTATTGTTCCGATGTACTGCACTTTGCCCTCCCTCTTCCCATTCACTTGCGCACTCTCAATGTCAGTTGGCCTACGGGAATCAATGTATCTGTGTGGCTTCCGTTCCGCCTCCCTTTCCTCAGCGCGCCTTTACACACTTGTATGTAGGCGCGATACAAATGGCACAAAATACCATAGCACATCATAGTATAGAATGCATACGCTGCATGCATGACAACATGATGCCTACCACGTACCTTGTACACTCCACAATATGGTCTTCCCATTGTAATGCATGCACTACAAGTGTCGGAAAAGTAATCCCAACAATAGCAGCAAGGAATGTATATTAGCAACAATAACCAACTGCGTGCAGTGCATGCACACAAACAGGATGCATGCCCCTTACCTTGCACACTGTCACCATAGCCTACTACATTTAACTGTACAAACAGACCTTCTGTCAGTGTTTGGGTCCGCACCACAACCAGCAACCACATTGCCCACTGGCTTAGCCTCCACAGTGCCAATGATGTAGCTGTCATCGTAAAAACAGCTGGATGTGGCACGTGTAATCCTCAAAATCCTGCAGAATGTGTGGCAGTACCGTGCTACAAATTGGAGGGGGTTGGGGTTCAGGGGTTGTTTGAGGGGTGGGGGAGTGCGTGGGTGAGTTGGGGGGAAATGTAACACAGGGGTGGGGATTGTGTCTTTAGGAATGTCTCTAAAAACACTTTTTTAAAATTATATTTATTTTTGTTGTGTTTTTGTGATGTACGTGCATTCATACTTTTTTCTTCTTGTTTTGCTCTCTTTTGCTCGCTGTCTGTTTGCTTCTCCTCCTGACACTTTTCCCGACTGAACATGAATGCTTATTTTACATGTCTACAGGATTCTCTCCAAAGCTTCGTGCAGAGTGGCAAACAGAACAGCATTGCCAATTGAAGTAAAAAAAATCCCATTTCCTTGGAACCACTGGAAATCCTTCGGGTGATTAATGCTTTCATAGTCGGTGCAGAACATCCCAGCCTTGCACAAAACGTGGCACATGCTACTGTTTATCCAACATCTCCCGACCTCTGGCTGTGGACAAAATACACCGGCCTGCTCCCATTTCCTCTTGGTGTCATCGAGGAGAAAATCACATTTGCAGTAGGAAATATCTGCATTACGGCTGTCAGCAACTTCTTTAAGTTAGCAAGCAAACGTGAGGATGGCATGTGCCCCAAATGTAGTCCTCCAAAATGCACAACCACCACATCTACAGTAACAACAAAGGCCAGACATTTGCAAAGGCGATCCATGCACCCGAAACCCCACTCGTAAACTGTGCCCCAAAAATCCTGCACTCCTTCCAAATGAAAGTCAGTATCGAAGCCTCTTTCCACAGCATATTTGTGCAGATCACGCACAAAAGTATCACCGACTATAAGCACTCGCCGTCTTTCCATCTCTGCCAACCTCACTGCAGCCGACTTCAGGTAAATATGGCACCGCCCCTTCCGGTGAACCACACCCTCCAATTATCATTGGAGAAACCCCACGGTTCCATCACTCCATGCTCACAAGGCCATGATGTGGCATGTGCGCTTGCCCAGGTACAGCTAGGGCCATGTCCCAGTAAAGCAGACAATACTTCTATCCTTTGCACTCCACTTTTCCAACACTCCCTTAGTGGCGCCTATTGGCGACTATGATTTCTTCAAAAACACCTGCACCAATCACATAGTGACCCTCGGCATTGCACACTATCATTTCTGTGCACAACTCCATACTTCCCGTTAAACACTCTGAGAACAAGTTGCTTTGCTTCAAAGGCCCTTCAACAAGAAACTTTTCCTACTGTATGCTCTATTTGAGCATCCGCAATCATCCTGCAGCTCACCCTGCACACATTTCACAATGCACACAAGACACCACCTTGCGCACACCCAGCACAACACTTTCAATCGATGCATGCGACCATGTGGGCAGCTAACCTTGTGCACAAACGTAACATCGTAGCGGCACTTCAACCCAACTCCCTCACACCATCCAGCACCTATTCACGACAACAGATCGCAATTAGCAGCATCAACAAACATACCACAGCCTCCACCACTGCTACCCACACTCATTCACAAAGTATTCCATCACTACCAACCTAGCCCCAACCTTTGCACAACATTGACCCTACTTCAACAAATCAGCACCCAGCATAGTACCCAAGCACATTTAAGGTGCACTTCTACCATATCCTCTTCCATACTGACAGTATGTAAACCCAGCACCCAGTGCCCACATTGCATGACTTTTCACATCACCGTCGTCAAGTGAACATCACAAACTTTACCATTTTGTAACACTACCCTCACCTGCAAAACCAAACATGCACGCATGGCAGCTCACTTCTGCTGCTCTATTGCACCCAATAGGGCAGCCCTTCAAAACATGCACTGCAACATAATGGCACCATGCATTTCACCATTTCACCAACTACGTCAATCTACATACACACCACTGCCACCAGCACTCCTACCCAACCTGCACACACATCCACCAATCACATACTCAACTTCTATACTGCACCCATTCAGGAACACAGGTCGATATCAGCAGAATCCACAAACACACCACAGCCTCCACCACCCCTACCCACACCCATTCACAAAGCATTGTGCCACTACCAACCTCACCACAACTTTTTCACAACATTGCCGTACTACAACAATTCAGCACATAGCATACTAACCAAGCGCAATTAAGGTACACTGGCACCACATCCACTTCCATACTGACATTATTGAAACCTAGTACACAGTGCCCACAATGCATAACTTTTCACAGCACCATCGCCAAGTATACATCACAAACTTTACCATGTTCTAACTGTGTCCTCACCTGCAGAACCAAACAAACGCATGCAGCTCATGCATTGCACCATATCACCAACTCCGCCAATTCACATACACACCACTGTCAGAAGCACTCCTACCCAATTTGCGCATTCATCCGCCAATCACATACTGAACCTCTACACTGCACCCATTCACGAAAAGAGGTCGCCAGCAGCACAATCCACAAACATACCACAGTCTCCACCACCCTTACCCACATCCATTGACAAAGTATTGTGTCATTGGCAAAGGAAGCACAACTTTTACACAACATTGGCCCTACTTCAACAATGCTGCACACAGCATAGTAACCAAGCACTATTAAGGTACACTTCTAGCACATCCTCTTCCATAGTAACAGTATGCAAACCCAGCACCCAGTGCCCACACTGCATGACCTTTCACAACACCATCCCCAAGTATACATTTAACCTTTACCATGTTCTAACAGTGTCCTCACCTGCAAAAGCAAGCATACACGCATGGCAGCTCACTTCTCCTGCTCTATTGCGTCTGAAATGTGCCCCACACACATTCTTTACAGTCACTACCCTCCATCTTCTGCATAATGCAAAATACATTACTACTGTGTGTGTCCTAAAGTCCTAGGCTCTTGAGTGCATGGCCTACGGCCTTCCGCCATGCATACAACAGTCTAGGGCATCAACACTCTCGCTGCAGCATCCATTTCACCATGTCACCAACTCCAACTATCCACATACACAGCACTACCACCAACACTCCTACCCAGCCTGCGCACTGCCATGGAACTGTGCAGCAACAAATGGCACCAGTTACCATAATGTACAAAGAAAACACTCTATCCGGCACCCCTGTGCACTTTCATGCACATACTATGTCCGTCCCCAATTCCATTCCCAAGCTATTGTGTCACTGCCAAACTACCCACAACGTAATGGGCACCATGAATTTCACCATATCCCCAACTATGCCAATCCACATACACACCAATGCCACCAGCACTCCTACCCAACCTACACACGCATCCACCAATCACATACTGAACCTCTGCATTGCATCTGTTCCCAAAAACAGGTCGCTATCAACAGAATCCACAAACATACCACAGCCTCCACCACCCTGACCCCACCCATTCACAATGTATTGTCACTACCAACCTAACCGCAACTTTTTCACAACATTGCCCCTACTTCAACAATTCAACACACAGCATAGTAACTAAGGACAATCAAGGTGCACTTCTACCATATCCTCTTCCATAGTAACAGTATGCAAACCTTGTACCCAGTGCCCACACTGCATGACTTTTCACAGCAGCATCGCCTAGTAGACATGAAAAAATGTACCATGTTGTAGGAGTGTCCTCACCTGCAAAACCAAACATGCATGCATGGCAGCTCACTTCTCCTGCTCTATTGCGTGTCAAATTTGCTGCACACCCAGTGTTTGTAGGTCACCACCCTCTAACTGCTGTAGAATCCAAAGTGCATTACTGCCATGTTTGTCCTACAGTCCTAGCCTTTTAACTGCATGGCATATGGCCTACGGCCTTTCGTCATGCACCCAACAGTCTACGGCTACAACACTCTCACTGCTACATAATGGCATGTAGCCCAGTACCAACAGAAGCACTACTGACCAATGTGCGCACCGGCATGGAACTATGCAGCAACAAATCGCAGCAGGTGCTATACTGTAGAAAGAAAAGACTGTCTCCTGCACCCCTGTGCACTTTCATGCACATACTGTGGCCGTCCTCACTTCCATTCCCAAAATATTGTGCCGCTGCCAAACGACCTATGTTTGGTTTGAAACAATTGCCTACTGCAACCAATATGGAGACATTGCACTATGCAAGCACCACCCTGTACCGCATGCACACCCACACGTGCGTTACTGTGGTGCCTATGCAGAAGCCCTACGCTCTTAAGTGTATGCCCTACAGTCTACTGCCTTTGCCCTTGCACCCAATAGTGTAATCCTTCTACAGACCTAAGGCAAATTAATTCACCCATGCATGCCACCATGTGTCCAACTACCGCATTCCATCCGCATAGCACAGACACGCGCACTCCCACCCAACCTGTCATGTACATTTGATTCCTCTGCTAAAAATGACCTGTCACCGCAAACAGGTCACACGAGAAGTTGTTGGGCCGTTACGGCACCTTAACGCAGTACGCGCGAAAAGTGCAGGCACTCCCCTACGTCTTCTTCCACTTACCTACATATGTCACATGAACCACTTCTCACTCTGCCACCTGTTCCCTCCTTTCTTGCCACCAACACATTCCGTACGGTACATTTTGCAGACCCTTCCGCTGCCGCACTGTCCTCCGATACACCATGGCGGCATTTCCGAAAAACTTCGGTGCACATCACGCTTCCCTCCAGCCAACCACCGGCCGCACCGGCCGCATCCAACGTTCCCCGACATCACGGCGTACCGCAGCCCAATGATACTTCGGTCCGTGGAGCGAACAGGGAAATGGGACCCAGATATCACTAATTTTTTGGGGCGTACATTTCAGTAATTTGCAACAAAAGTACTCGTCGGATTTTCACCAAACACACAAAAGCACGCTTTCTGGCCCAACACCCTGCACCTGCCGCAAATTTTGTGAAAATCCGTCCAGCCGTTCGGCCTGCAGCGGTGCAAAGATTTTCTCCATTCAGTCTATGGGAAAAAATAAATGTTGGACCGCCCCCCATAACTTTGCCCTTGCGCACCAAACCTCACCCAACTTTGCGAAAACATTCAAAGCCGCCCATATATTTTGTTTGCAAAGTTTGATGAAGTTTCCTCCAGGGGTAGTGAAATTATAAGCCGCCGAAAAAGTGCTCTTCCTATGAGACCCCATGGGTCGGGAAAGCTTGTTTGAACAGGAAGGCCTTCAGAGCTCTCTTAAATTACTTTCGGTTTTAGGACCCTTGCCAGGTCATTCCAGCTTGTATGTGCAGCCACTGCAAACGTTCTTCCACTGTGTAGAAGTCTCTTAAACTTGGTCCGTGTCGGGTAGTTTTATCTTGCTGACCTAAGGCTCTTTCCTGGTTGGCAACCATTAAGGAGGACCATTGGGTATTTGGGTGCTATAGGATGGAGGTTCTGGTGGGTCAGGCCTTGGGTTTTGAAGATGACTCTGGTCTACAGGGAGCCAGAGCAGTGTCCTAAGGCCATAGGAGAGGGGCATGGAGTTGAATGCCTAATATTATGGACGCTCTATTTTGGATGAGCTTTAGTTGGTGAAGTTGGTATTCCTTATGAACAGTGTTGTAATCGAGAATTGATGCGACAATGGCTCTGGTCAGTTTAATCGTCTGTGCTATCTCAAGATAACGTGTGATGGTCCACAACATGGAGTTCAAAAGGGGCCTTATTGGGATTTAATGCAGAGATGAGGAGGTGGGAGGGTGGTAAAGAACATGTCGGCATCAAATATGATATAAAGGTTTTTAGGAGATTGGGAGCAAGGAAGCGAACACTCGGCACAGAGTGGGACCAAGCGGGGTCTCTGCTTAGTGCAAATACCCGCTTTTGGAATCCATAAAACCCCAAATGACACGACTCTATAATCTTCGCAGTACCACGAACCTGATGAGTCGGTTGGCTGGGATAAAAACCCTATTAGGGTCGGACAAGCTATTTCTAAACCATATCAAGGAAGGGGGCAGGAGGGATTTTACCCCTCCACAAAGTATCTTTCCACAGATACCCAACAACCAGCGGACTCAGGTATGGTGGGGTCAGCCCTAGATAAGAAATCAAAGGAAACTGCGGGATCACTAAGGGATTTAGTGTGTGCCTGTTGTCGTACCAGCACTGCTGCGTGTGTCATTTTGTAATCCTAGTGATACCAAGTGTGTGCGTGTTGACAGCGTTCTCTTTACTTTCAGTGAACCCAATTGAGATTTATATTAGCCTCTTTATGCAAACGTTTACTCTCTGCCGTTATATATACAACTGTGCTAGACTTACTTAGGCGCTTCTTGTGTAACTGCCTTTGTAAGTGTTCAGTTGTAATTTTCTGAAAACATTTTTGGACCAATTGGAAGGCAGTTGTAGTTCTTATGAACTACATCCCCCAGCGTGCCAAAGCTATTAATTGCCCTCCCTTTGATTCCGGTTACTCTTGTGTGATTTTGGTCACATGGTGCTGAGGTAGGGGACTTTCTCACCCAAGGCAATTACGATGTTTTGGCTATCACTGAGTCCTGGCTCAATGATGCCATTTCCAATGAAACCACTCTTGCTGTTCCACCGGGCTATGTACTGGTCAGGACTGATAGGAAAGTTGTAAGGGGGGGGAGGGTGTGGCAATCTTCCTTAAAGACTCCTTTCAGTGCCATCTATCACCTCACAAATCCTTGGTGCTTAAAATTAGAATTAACGACAATACCACCCTCCCATTGTTGTTATTTACCGTCCATCTAAAACACTACCTTTGGTCGAGGAACAACTTTTGCACCTACTTAGTAGGGTCTCTAGTGATACCGCACCACTCGTGTTACTGGGTGATTTCAATCTTTGGCCCAATGTGCCCTCGGATGGAACCGCCCAGTCGTTATTGGGTGCTCTTCCCACTATTAGTTATGTCCAACAGGTGACTAAACCCACTCACATAGCTGGCCATATTCTCGACTGGGTTTTATTACACCTAATTTCAACCTCTATACAAGTCGTGACCTCATGTCCATGGTCTGCTCACTCCACACTGACCTTTTCCATCGATGTGCCTGTGTCCTCTCTCAGAATCGACTCAGTTCCGAGGCAGTCCATCCAGACTCACTCATTTAAAAATCTAACTTCCCAGAAACTTTCACATGAACTAACAAATAGTTTGGGAGATATGCAGGACTACAATAGCTGTGCAGCCCTCTCAGGGCACTTAAAGGCTACCCTACACTCCATCATAGATGACTTCGCTCCTTTCACTAACAAACAGATGAAGCCAGAAACGTTGGCCTACCATTGGTTCAACGAAGACATTCTCTCCCTTAGATACCTTAGGAGATCAGCTAAGCAGGCAGAAGCATCCCTCGCCAGCTCTCTGGCAACTTATAACCCGCCTGTCAAGAACTGTAAGGATGCAGTAACCTTGGCAAAGTCCTCGTATTACAAAAATATAATGTCTCAAGCCAAATCAAGCTCTAAGAGCTGTTGCTATTCTTCGAAAATGTAATACTGAGACTCATCCTAAGACCACCATTGTTCAAGATTCCGCATGGTGTCAGACCATTCATGATGCCTTATCAGCAAAAATCGCATCACATCGAGAGTCTAGTGTTTCACCTAAGTCGGTCCTTCAGGATTCTAGCAAGGTAGCCCTAAAACTGGCACAACTTCTACTGGGTGGCAATCCATTCCTAAAAC
The DNA here is from genome assembly GCA_002915635.3 of Ambystoma mexicanum. Lineage (NCBI taxonomy): Eukaryota > Metazoa > Chordata > Amphibia > Caudata > Ambystomatidae > Ambystoma > Ambystoma mexicanum. Next base: position 1,077,999,309 of record CM030325.1, on the reverse strand, counting down.
AACCTTTTCTTTTGCCCCTTGTACAGTAGCAGAGGTGAGGAAGATATGAACCCCACTACATGCAAGGGTGACGCCTGCCCCTCTCGGCTGCTGGTTTGTTCCCTTGATACCATCTGTCCCTGGGTCACCAAACTCATAAATCAATCTTTTCTGGAGGGTCAGGTACCCGCTCATTTGAAGGAAGCTTGGATTACGCCATTGCTTAAAAAAGACAATCTAGATCCTCTTCAGCCTAAGCACTACCGCCACCATCACAAATGTACCCTTCTCTCAAAGTAATGGATCGTGTGGCCTATCTTCAGCTCCAGAAATACATCGAGGACAACTCTATATTAGAGCCCCGCCAATCTGGCTATCGGGCACGATATGGAACTGAGACTGCCATGCTCAATCTTAAGTCGAACCTACCATTGTCGATCGTGGTCATCCAGCACTTTTGATGTTGCTTGATCTGTCGGCCGCGTTCGACTTGGTCGACCACGAGCTTCTGGCCATTAGGCTGTGTTAGACAGAATAACATGCAGTACTCTTTGGGAACACTAAACACAATTAAGACTACAGGTGTATGCACAATATCAACTTTGCTATAAGTCTGTACTACACAGTTTTGTGGTAGCAGGGCTGAGCAGCCAGGCTTATCTCAAGAGGGATTTGAGCAGTACAAGGTGTTACACAAAGGACTGGCAATCACAGGGGTTCAAACAAACACTTAATGAAGGTAAAACAATATTAATTTATTTACACATTTAGTTAGAAAACATTCCACTAGTAATAAGCAGCTCAATATCACACAACAATACACTACAGTACCAAACCAATACGTTTCTGAACAAGTTAGGCTCCCCTGAAGTGGGAGCAAAATGGCACTACAGTAACTTTCAAAAGGGGTAGAAAGAAAAGGTTATAAGAATCAAACACAGTGGGCCTCATTACGAGTCCGGCGGTAACCAAGGCGGTAAAACCGCCTGGTTACCGCCGGACTCGTATTACCATTCCGCCTCCATGATTCCTGGAATTACCGGGGCATTACAACCCCGGTTTCCCGGGAATCATGGAGGCGGAATGGTGTTAATCCCCATTCCCATTGAGTCTTATGGGACTCAATGGGAATGGGGATCATGAAAACACTGGCAGCATCTCGTGATGCTGCCGGTGTTTCCTCGTCCGCCTGCAGGCGGGCGGTGTTAAACCCGCCTGGTCAGACCTGCCGGGAACATCCCCTCCCGCCTGCAGGAGTCGGGATCAGGCGGTCCGGAAACAACGGTGGCGGCGGGTTTACCGCAACCGTTATTTCCGGACTGCCTGATTTGTAATGAGGCCTAGTTACTTTCATAGGCAGGGCAAATAGTTTCAGTTCACTAGAAGAGGCAGTTCAATTCAATAGGCCTGGGCCAAAGTCAATGGTTCAGTGTCTTGGATAGGATAGCACAGTTCTGGTAGTAAACGGTTAAGTCTTTGCCAATGTTCTTAGAAGTAGTTTGCACGAAAAGGTTATAGGTCGGTTTAGGAGCGAACAAGACTCCAAAGTTGGGAAAGTTTCACAAGCTTTCACCGCGGCAGAGAGGATTTATCTACCCCATTTGCACAGTACCTTTTGCATGAGGAAAAGCTGTAGCTAAGCCCGTAGTTCCTGGCAGTTCAAGCAGATCTCGCTGTTCCTGAGCCTCAGTCGTGGGGACAAGAGGGAGGACGTCGGGAGGTTCCTGCACTGCACGAAGAAGAAGCCACAAGCTTGGCAAAATGTCAGTTTATGGTGTGAGTGCCGTAAAGTCCACAATTTGGTATCCTTCTCACTGGCTATCCGGTTTTCAACGGCACTCTGAAGAAAATTCGACCAGTATGGAGATGGTTTCCAGGTGGCTTGCGAGTTGGCTGTTCCCACCAGCTTAAGGGAAGAAGTCGTCCTTGAAGGGGCTTCTCTGTCGAGGGAGTTTCAGGCAATTCGGACCGGCAGAAGGGCTTCACCGCGCAAACCAACGGTCCAGGAGTTGCAGCAGTCATCTAGCTTCAGCTCGTCTTCGGTTCTTTCGTTCCAGCGGTCGACTCTGCCTTCCAAGTCCCAGAGACCAGCTTTTAAACAGTTTTCCCCCATTCATTCCAGCCTAACTGTGATATGATATGATATGATATGGCATTTATAACGCGCCTATACACAAGTGTTTCAAGGGCGGACAGACAACGATCCTACTAGGCCAGGTGTCATTCAGATCGCGCAAGGTGCATGGGAAGGGGGGAAAGGAAAGTGTGCAGGGGGAGAGAGAGGGAAAGTGCAGTACATGGGAAGTGGAATAAATAAGACACATAAAACAGCCAGTAGTGGTAAGTGCAAAGGAAGTGCAGACGTAAGTGTTGGTAGGGGGACTGAAGGGATACAGAAAAATGGTCCCCAAGTGCAGGGGTTGCCAGGGAGGCAGTGCACCCCTCAGGTGTCCCTCACCCAGCAGGGTGGCTGTCCTTGCCGGACAGCCAGCCAGCCAATAACGCCAGAGTGCATTCAGGTCTCAAAGGAGACTAAGCACAGGGAGTTTCGGGTACCTCCCTCACATCCTGTCCACCCCAGACACTCAGGCGCCAGAGGGGGGGCTTCAGCAGTGAAGCCCACCAAAGGCAAACAAACAAAGGGACCAAACCTGGTTTGGTGCGCGCATAGACAAACACTAGAAGGACCTTTCCTAAAAGAAATGGCGAAAAAAGTCGATCGAAACCTGTTTTTATAGAGGGGGTGCAGAAGCCATCTTGAAAAACATGGCTGCGGTGGATTTCAGCTACCGGAGCATTTAAACGGATCGCGGTCGCGGGAAATCATGGTAATACCACTGCCACCAGCCATTCTGAGAGGAAAGGGTAGCTTTGGGGGCTACATGTGTTTTCTAGGCATAGTGAATACTAGGTACTCCCTCCAGCACTCTGCTGTAAGGCAGTGTGTGCTGGGTCTAGCAATTTAAAAAGACTAGTAAAGTCAATTTAACTTTACATTCACTGGGAGACAGTAGTCAGTCCCAGAGAAGGTATTCAACCTTGGGAAGTCTAAAAGACATCCCTGTGCCACTGCACTGAGGGTGCTGTGTGACACACAAGAAAAAGACGATGCCTATGGAGTTATCTAAAACTCCATATCAAAGAACACAAAAGTAAAACACACATCAAAATACATGAGAGTGGGAAATAAAGGCTCACACTCTTTCCAGGTAGAAATTAAAGTCCTAGAAATCCAGCAAAGTTGCTGGGGTCTCAAAAGGTAAGGGAAATTAGCACATTTATGAGAATTCTCCCCAACAAGCTGCAATCATTGGTGGGCTGTTCTGAATCAGCCACACATTGGTTGGTTTCCTTCTTGGGCCCACGCACTGCTCGAGTTGCGTCTCAGGATGCCTCCTCCTGTCCCACTCTTCTTACACAAGGTGTTCCACAGGGTTCTTTGCTATCACCAACTCTCTTTAATATCTACATTCTCCCTCTTCTTCTACTGCTTGATGGCCTTGGTATCCTGTACACTAATTACGCTGATGACAATCAAGTCATCTTGGAACACTCTGGTACTTACTCTCGGGATTTACAGGCCATTAATGTCATCTATTCTACTATTCACTCCTGGATGGTGGAAAATTCCATGGCCCTTAATACCGACATGACTGAGCTTCTTATCGTGGCTTTGAGTCACATGCAAATAAATCTCTCCTCAGTGTATGTTTCCTTCTTGATATCCAATGTTATTGTACCAGTGGAAGAAACTGTTATGACATTGGGTGTCACGCTTGACTCTGAGTTGTCCATGAAGCCACATGTGGCCAAGATTTGTGCCTCATGCGGTTGAATCAACAAGCAGTTAGCCTACTTGCATCCTTATCTCACTGTCAAAAATATGTCCATTCTCACCTCTGCTCTAGTCAACTCGAGGCTAGATTATTGCAACAGTTTGTTGGCAGGATCTGCTCAATCCAACCTGATGGCCCTTCAAGTCACGCATAATGGGGCTTTCATAGCAGTATTGGGTCTCTCCAACAGGCAGCCCATCAATGCAGCCAGAGAAAATCTGCACTGGCTGCCAGTCAAGCACTGTGTATCATTTAAGATCCTGACACTCACCTTCAAGTGCCTGACTCAGGTGGTGCCCAGTTACCTTTCTGAACGCATCCACAGGTATGTTCCTTCACAATCCCTTAGGTCTTTGGATCAGGCCAAACTGTCAGCCCAGGTTTCGTTCAGTTAAATGTGGGAAAACTATCTTTGACATCTTGGCTCCTGCCTTTTGGAACCCAATCCATTTGCATCTCAAAACCTTTGCATCTCTGGTCGATTTAAAAAAGAAGTTAACTTTTCTCTTAAGGGCCACATAGGCCCCTTCTCTGATTCTGCTTTGATTTGTCTCCGTTCATCCTGATTTGTTTTTCTTGTCTTTTTTGTGCGCCTTGAGGCCTACGGGCGACGTGACGTGTCACCAAGAATTAAAATAAAATAAAAATGAATAACACCAACACATCAGATAATAAGAGATACTTTAATACCAAATTTGGAATACACACTCACGGTCACTACAATGAAGAACACAGTCTTGGACTTCTTCCCAATGCAAGTGGCGTCCCAACAGAAAGAAACCCCTGAAGACCAGCAAATAAATTACCATTGTACACCCATAAGGTATGAAGGCCTGAAAGAAAGTGATGGAAATAATATCGACTTGCCAGAAGAAGATACGGTGAATGTAGATGGACTACCACCCTTAGATTCAACATTTGAGCTTAAGGCAATCCCGGCGCTATTAGAGGTATCCAGAGTGGCCAAGGATTTGCAAGATAAATCCTTACAAAGAAATAGTAGATTACTGGCAGACGGTGTTATGCCAGAATCAAAGCGATCGCATGAACTTGTAACCCCAACAATAGCAGCATTACATTTTGTTCTAAGTTCCATGGTGAAAGTTTTTGAGAACTTAAAAACAGAGGTACTTCAACATTCTGGAACCCTCTTGGAGATCACTAAAGAGCTAGAAATTAATGAATCCACTATGGTGGTGCTTAAATCAGCGGTTAATGACTCAGTAGCTGAAACATTGGCTGAATGTTGTTCAATATCTAAGATTCAAGCAGAAAAGATGGACACTCTAATTCAACAGTGGGAGGGAGCAAAAGAGGAGTTAATTATCCTGAATTCTAACTTATGTGAAGGCATGAATGGTATAATGCAAGGAAGATGTCCTCGATGTACACAAACCTTGCCAACTAATTCCTTGAAGACGAACATGAACGATACACCGTTGTCGGCGTCTATACTGGAAGAGTTTATTCGGCTTGCACAACTGGCTGAGCAAGAGGATATTGTTATGCCCATCATAGAGGACACTGGAGAAAATCCAATTCTGGTATGAAAAGAAATAGTAGAGAAACAACGGAAAAAATCAAATGGGAAAACGAAAAAAAGAAAGAAAAAAATGATCAGAGAACAAAGGGAGACTACAATAAACGATCTGATTGAGACTAGTCCAATCAATGGGCACAAACAAAAGAGGAAGAATCGAAGTGTCCATACTAATCATTTCATTAGAAATCTGAAAGGGGCAAATGTAGAGGAACAACGAAGAAACAAAAAGAAGGGAACTAAGTCTGATATGGGGGAAAAAACTAAAAAAAACTGTTCAAGAGAAAGACACAAATTCGGGAAATCCGAGTATTGAGACAGAAGTAATAAAGATCACAGTGGGGATTCAAACAGAAACAAACCAACCACCCTTAAATATAGCTCTGATTTTCTTAAAGGCTAAACAATGAGAAGAAATGAAAATGACGACTGGAATGTGCTCAATAGGGTCTCAAAGAGAGCAAAATCCACAACCTGATTTGAAGGAACGATCTCCAGTGAAACGGAGGCCTAGTATAGGCAGTGGTAGACAATTCCCAGATAAAGAGACGAATAATGGGGAAGATCAAAGAAATAGAAAAAACCAAGTCGGATTGACCCCACTGTTAAGATCTAAGGAATATATACCTATACAAACAAGAAATAAAGTACAGGATGAAGTACAAGGCCTGAAAGTTTTCTTGTCAAGAATGACTACAGATAATAAAATAACATCTCCAATGAATCGTGCAAGAATACTCTCAGAGATGAAATCTAGCCCTGACTTAAAATGTTTTGCATCATCAGATATAGACTGTGTGAGTTTTCCATATACCCCAAATACAGATATTGCCGAATTGGATCTGAAATCAAGATTGGGGCTTGAAATGATCTTAGGGGCCAAAATGGAATGGGTAAAGAGGGGTTTTACTGTATCAAGAGAACTGTCAGATATAGTAAAAACAAGTCCTCCAAAATTATCAAAACAAGAGACACTATATAATCGACAAAGCACAGCGAAGAATCCCACTGCACCCCTCAATGTTTGGGAGATGGTACCGGAAATCGTCTCCCAAATATTTCTTAAATTGGGTATTCCAGAGCAGAAACTCTAGTTAGTGATTTGATTAGGATCTTATCCTGCAATACAAGGGGGCATAATTCATTTTGTGACAATGCCAGGAAGTGCTATATCTTTGAAAACTTCGATCTGATATTATTTCAGGAAACTTGGTTAAAATCATCATTTGGATTAGATGGTTTCTCCATATTTCATTAATTGGCAGTGGGATCTGGTATGGGTCGTCCAGCAAGTGGTTTATGTATCGCATGTAGAAACAAGGTGTTTCTAAATTCTGTACTGCTTTCGGAGGATATATTAGGTAGTCTAATTGTTAGAGCTGAAAGATGGGGAAAAGAGACCAAGCAGAATTGGATCATAATAAATAATATATTGGAATCCTGTGAAAACTCCTTTACTAGATTCTCTTAAGAAATTGTCAGATCTGCTTATCTATTACACTCCCAATTTCCGTTAGATGCAATCTTAATTATGGGAGATCTTAACTCCCAGTGTATTAACGGCAAATCCGCCAATTTAGAGATATGCAAACCTATGACCAGAAATGAGGATATTTGGTGTAATTTTAACCTTTTGATGTTAAATGAGAATATGAAGGGAGATATTCCCCCCGCTCGACCTGGATGAGAGGATCGTCCTTCTCCACTATTGATTATGTTTTTGTTTCCAAAAGGATTTTTGACAGATGTACAAACTTTAGCGCTATTAGTGGAATCATTAGTGACCATGCAATGTTGGAAGCCACTTTTAATTTTAATCAGGGACATTTGAAACCTTGTTATACTCAGAAATTGTCTGGGAATGGCAGTGGGAATAGAATAGTGAGATTTAATAGAGGGGGCGTACCCTCAATGATAAGCTGGGTAGAATTACAATAGACATGACAGACAGGGAATTGTCAAAATGCTGTGAGCCTAGCTGCTTTGTTGATTTTCTATGGGACCTTAATCCTCCAGATTGCTCTGCCCCAATGCAACACGTTACTCATAAACATCTGTTCGACGCACAAATCTTAGAAAAAAAAGAATTAGAAGATCTCAAATGGCTCTACTAAAAAAAATAACTAAAGACATAAAAGAAAATAAAGGAGAAGCTAGGCGGATACAAAATAGCTCTAGAAATTGGACTCCCGTAGATTGTTGAGGCTGCAAAGAGAGGGCGAGGAAATGCTGAAAGAAATTTGCTTGAAAAACTCTCGTAATTTTTGTTCTATGATGGGATCGATGGAAAATCATTACAAGATGTAACTAGCCATGAGCAGGTTAGGGTAGATCAGTTTTTAAAGGTCTATGGACCAGCTGATACCCTAGAACCCAAGATTATTATAAATTCAAAGTGAGCGCTAATCTGCTCAATAGAGGAGATATCCACTTTAATAAACAAATCATCAGCATCTCGATCACCAGGTCCAAATGGACTCAGCAATGCAATTTTAAAAATAAATCCCTGTCTGTGAGCAAAGGTTCTAAAATCTCTCTTTGACAAAATAATAGACACACAAATAATTCCAGAATCCTGGAGAAATTCAATAATCATCTCGATCTACAAGAGAGGAGCTCGATTGGCAGCATCAAACTACCGCCCAATCTCACTTTTGGACGCGGATGGTAAAATCTTTGCAGGATTAGTCCTAAGGGACCTGGAAAATTGGGCTACAACTAAGGGGATAATCCCAAAACAGCAGATATGGTTCAGGAGAGGACTCTCTACCTCACTGAATGGCCTTGTTCTTAGTTGTGTCAGTTCCGGGTCCTTTTCAAAGGGCGGTACTCCTTTATTCGGAGCCAGGGTAGATTTCGATACCATCAATACCATCAATAGAGACCGCCTGTGGGGAAAATTGAAAAGCTGGGGCTTACCCGATAATCTTCTGGCCTTTCTAATAGGATTGCATCAAAACTCGTCCCTACGAGTTAGAGTGAGTAGAGGGGGGGCTTGTCTCAAGTAATTTGTATCAAAAGAGGAATTCGACAGGGGTGCTTGGTTGCGCCCTTCCTCTTCAATCTATACTTGTCAGATTTATTTCAATGGCTTCAACCGATTGCCTTAGTGAACCCAAAAATTGGTACCATGAGGATAAATTGGTTGGCATATGCCGATGATATTGAAATACTAGACCATACACAAATTGGCTTACAATGCCTACTTAATGCTTTATTTGAATATGCAAAACGAAATGACCTGAAAATAAATCCAGACAAATCTAAAATAGTGATTTTTAATCATCCTCTGAAGGTCACAAAAGCAATTACTTGGCATATGGACAACCAGCATGTCCCCATTATTAATGAGGTAACCTACCTGGGATCACCGACTAGAGCTTTCCCTACTAAAACCCATCTACTTTCAATCTTGGATTTAAAAATCTGAATATGGGTTCGCAAATGAAGAAAATCTGCATAAAATACTGTACATTTTCTATTCTCCAATAATAAAATGTTATATTGGAAAAATAGTTCCTACCCTTTTATTTGGTTTAGATTCCAGTTTGCAAGCTTTTGACATCGACTGGCACACAATTGAAGCCAAATTATGGAAAAGAACACTCGGTCTTCCTAACTGTGTTCCAATAGCTTGTATACGCTATGAACTTGGTCTTACCTCTCTTCTGGCTTGGCTAGAGTGGAAATGGATCTCCCTATACAGGCTGATCCTTGAGTCTCCCTTATCGTCCCTATATGAGGATGTGACAATACTGTCACAGGGGTCAGAGAATACATTTCTGAATAAGCTAAAAGAAAAATGTAATGAGATATTAACGCAATCGGATAGTACGATAGATACTCTGATCCAAAAACCCTTAAACAAAAAAAATCCATGAAGAAAATGAATTGGATAAGGACAATAGAAAAGATGAGATCAGCAAAAATATCCTCTTCTTTTACTCCAACTGATAAAGCTAGATCCTTCCTGCCTTCCTTATTTAAAGCAATCACCTGATCCAGATTCAGAGCAGATTTCCTTAGATTCAGACTTAATATCTTGCCTACACTGGAAATCCAGCATATTAGAGAAAATGTAGCATTTCCCACTAATGTCTGTCAAATACGCGACAAGCTGAAAAACGGTCTACTCAACATTTGCTATTGACATGCTCAAGGACTTGGGAACTGAGATGGCAAAGATTTCAAAGTTTTGTTCATAATGTCTGGTCTCTAGATAGTAACACCTTCCGAGAGAGATTGGCCTCAGGAAATGAATTATTTCTAACGGCTGAAGTTGTGAAGGTTCTGAAAGAACTAAATCACATTGGAAAGAAAGATATGTAAAACAGGAAACTGGAGAGTACCATAGGAGATTATTGCTTCAGTCCAGCTAGTTAAGATTAAAGAAGGTTTCCAGTTAATTTAGCCCTGTGTTGGCGGATTTGAATTAGAAATTAAACTATTCGTAACACGTACTCAATGAATTGAATGTAATAGAATGGTATAGACAGTTGAACATGCTATTTTATTAGTTAGATTGTTATTTTTGGATGTTTCTTCGTAGATTCATCATGGTCTTAATTTCACATGCTTGTGCTATGTAGAATCATAGGATGTTTGTATTGATTTCTTCTCTTTTAATTGTGTTGACCTTGAATTTTATTTACATTTGTTTTCTTTCTTTTTTTTTTCTTCAAATTTTACTGTTTTAAGGTTGTATGCAATGTGTTATTTATATGATTTCTACTTTAAATTACTTTTGGATATTCTTGATATTTTGTAAAAACGAATGTGTAAAAAGTCAAGTTTTGTTTTTTGGCTAAGACACAATAAAAAAATAATAATTATCTAGTGCTGTGCTTAAGCTTTGGTGTGCTTCAAAGCCTTCATTGCTGTTCTCAACCATCTACTCAATGAAAGATTTGAACTCCAGACTTTAGAGAGCCTTGTGCTGTCCCGCCTCCTGGGCCATTTGGCCTTTACAGGACCCTTTTGGGGATACTTTCTTGCTGTGTGCTTTACAACTTGTAAGTTACTTAACCCTGCTGTATTTTCCAGTTTTCTAGTACTGCACAATGCCTAAAATGATTGTGCAAAAGAGGAGCACGAAGTTGAACAAGCTTTTTACCAGTGAGAATGACATTTAAAAAGGCTCTTACCTCTCAGAAATTCTCTGCACAGTCTTCTATCAAATACCGCATGGGGGACCCACACACATAGTAGAGGATAATTAATAACCTGAGAGAGCAAATGCTGCTGGTGGCCTACAAGTGCTTGAGAGGCTGTACTGTGGATGAGAAAGGAAATGTCTTGCATGGTTCTGAATATTAAAATGTCCTTTCACTTTGCTTTACTGTACTGTTTAACATCTATGTGTGGTTATTGACTCCCTGCTTTAGTAGGATATATAAGTTTCACACTGGAGGGTGGGTGACAGGGCTGGGGTGACCCAGAGGGATGGGTGTCAGACTGGAGGCTGGGTGATGGGGCTGGGGTGACCTAGAGGGATGGGTGTCATAAAGAGGGCTGGGGTGACCCAGGGGGATTGGTGTCACACTGGAGGCTGGGTGACAGGGATGGGGCGACATGAGGGATGGGTGTCACGCTGGAGATTGGGTGACAGGGCTGGGGTGACCCAGGTGGATTGGTGTCACACTGAAGGCTGTGTGACAGGGGTGGGGTGACCTAGAGGGATGGGTGTCACACAGGGAAACTGGGTGACAGGGCTGGGGTGCCTCAGTGGGATAGGTCTCACACTGGAGGCTGGGTGACAGGGCTGGTGTGACCCAGAGGGATTGGAGTCACACTAGAGGCTGGGTGACAGGGCTGGGGGACCCAGTAGGGTCGATGTCACACTGGAATCTGAATGACAGGGCTTGTGGTGACCCAGAGGGATTGGTGTCACACTAGAGGCTGGGTGACATGGCTGGGGTGACCCAGAGGGATTGGAGTCAACCTAGATGCTGGGTGACAGCTCTGGGGTGACCCAGAGGGATGGGTGTCACACTGGAGACTGGGTGACAGGGCTGGGGTGACCCAGGAGGGATTGGAGTCACACTACAGGCTGGGTGACAGGGCTGGGGGACCCAGTAGGGTCGATGTCACACTGGAAGCTGAATGACAGGGCTTGCGGTGACCCAGAGGGATTGGTGTCACACTAGAGGCTGGGTGACAGGGCTGGGGTGACCCAGAGGGATTGAAGTCAACCTAGATGCTGGGTGACAGCTCTGGGGTGATCCAGAGGGATGGGTGTCACACTGGAGACTGGGTGACAGTGCTGGGTTGATACAAAGGGATGGGTGTCACACTGGAGACTGGGTGATAGGGCTGTGTGACCCAGAGGGATTGGAGTCAAGCTGGAGGCTGGATAACAGGGCTAGGTTGACCCAGAGGGATGGGTGTCACACTGGATAATGGGTGACAGGGCTGGTGTGACCCAGAAGGATGGGCCTCATCCTGGAAACTGGGTGACAGGGTTGGGGAGACCCGGAGGGATGTGTGTCACCCTGGCGGTTGGAAGACAGGGCTGGGGTGACCCAAAGGGATGGGTGTCAAACTGGAGGCTGGGTGACAGGGATGGATTGACCCAGAGGGATGGGTGTCACACTGGAGGCTGGGTGACAGGGCTGGAGTGACCCAGAGTGATGGGTGTCATACTGGAGGCTGGGTGACATAGCTGGGGTGATCCAGAGGGATGTGTGAAACACTGGAGGCTGGGTGATATGGCTGGGTTAGCCCAGAGGGATGGGTGTCACACTGGAGGCTGGGTGGCAGGGCTGGGGTGACCCAGTGGGATTGGTGTCACACTGGAGGCTGGGTGACAGGGATGGGGTGACCCAGAGGGATAGGTGTCACACTGGAGGCTGGGTGACAGGGATGGGTTGATGCAGAGGGGTGGGTGTCACACTGGAAAACTGGGTGACAGGGCTGAGGTGCCTCAGTGGATGGGTCTCACACTGGAGGCTGGGTAGCAGGGCTGGGGTGACCCAGAGGGATTGGAGTCACACTAGATGCTGGGTGACCCACAGGGATTGGAGTCACACTGGAGGCTGGTGACAGGGCTGGGATGGCCCAGAGGGATGGGTGTCACAATGGAGGCTGGGTGACAGGGCTAGGGTGTCCCAGAGGGATGGGTGTCACTCTGGAGGCTGGGTGACAGGGTTGGGGTGACTGAGAAAGATGGGTGTCACACTGGAGGCTTGGTGACAGGCTGGTGTGCCCCAGAGAGATGGGGGTCACACTGGAGGCTGGTGACAGGGCTGGGGGTCCCAGAGGGATGGGTGTCACACTGGAGGGTGGGTGACAGGGCTGGGTGACCCAGAGGGATGGAAAGTCACACTGGAGGCTGGGTGACAGGGCTGGGGAGACCTAGAGTGATGGGTGTCACACTGGAGGCTGGATAACAGGGCTAGGGTGAACCAGAGGGATGGGTGTCACACTGGAGAATGGGTGACAGGGCTGCTGTGACCAGAAAGTGGGTCTCATCCTGGAACCTGGTGACAGGGCTGGGGAGACCCAGAGGGATTTGTGTCACTCTGGAGGTTGGAAAACAGGGCTGGGGTGACCCAAAGGGATGGGTGTCACACTGGAGGCTGGGTGACAGGGATGGTTTGACCCAGAGGGATGGGTATAACACTGGAGGCTGGGTGACAGGGCTGGGGTGATCCAGAGAGATGGGTATAACACTGGAGGTTGGGTGATATGGATGGGTTAGCCCAGAGGGATGGGTGTCACACTGGAGGCTGGGTGACTGGGCTGGGGTGACCCAGAGTGATGATTGTCACACTGGAGGCTGGGTGACAGGGGTTCATATTGACTGTTTCGACAGTCACATTTTCAAATGACAAAAGTTCCGACACAAAAGTGTCGAAAAAATAAGTTTTGAATGTATTATTATTTTTTTTTATGGAGCCCCCCCCCCCAACCCCTGTATTTTTTTGTAAAAACACTTACTATACAAATTAAAAGAAACCCTTTAACATAAAAAAAAATACATTCAACACTTTTTTTTCGAAACATTTGTTTCGGAATTTTTGTAATTCAAAACTATTGTTTCGAAACTTTGCCTGGACACTGTGGCAGGGCTGGGGTGACCCAGAGGGATAGGCGTCACACTGGAGGCTGGGTGACAGGGATGGGTTGACCCAGAGGAATGGGTGTCACACTGGAAAACTGGGTGACAGGGCTGTCGTGCCTCAGTGGGATGGGTCTCACACTGGAGGCTTGGCGACAGGGCTGGTGTGACCCAGAGGGATTGGAATCACACTGGAGGCTGGGCGGCAGGGCTGGGGTGACCCAGAGAGATTGGAGTCACACTAGATGCTGGGTGACCCACAGGGATTGGAGTCACACTGGAGGCTGGGTGACAGGGCTAGGTTGTCCCATAGGGATGGGTGTCACTCTGGAAGCTGGGTGACAGGGTTGGGGTGACTGAGAAAGATGGGTGTCACACTGGTGGCTGGGTGACAGGGCTGTTGTGGCCCAGAGGGATGGTTGTCACACTGGAGGCTGGGTGACAGGGCTGGGGTGTCCCAGGGGGCTGGGTGTCACACTGGAGGGTGGGTGACAGGGCTGGGGTGACCCAGAGGGATGGATGTCACACTGGAGGCTGGGTGACAGAGCTGGGGTGACCCAGAGGGATTGGAGTCACACTAGAGGCTGGGTGACAGGGCTGGGTGACCAGGAGGGATTGGAGTCACACTAGATGCTGGGTGACCCAGAGGAATTGGAGTTACGCTGGAGGCTGGATAACAGGGCTGGGTTGACCCAGAGGGATGGTTGTCACACTGGAGGCTGGGTGACAGGGCTGGTGTGACCCAGAAGGATTGGAGTCACACTAGAGGCTGGGTGACAGGGCTGGGTGACCCAGAGGGATTGGAATCACAATGGAGGCTGGGTGACAGGGCTGGGTGACCCAGAGGGATTGGAGTCACGCTGGAGGCTAGATAACAGAGCTAGGTTGACCTAGAGGGATGGGTGTCACACTGAAGAATGGGTGACAGGGCTGGTGAGACCCAGAAGGATGGGATTCATCCTGGAACCAGGGTGACAGGGCTGGGAAGACCCAGAGGGATGTGTGTCACCCTTGAGGTTGGAAGACAGGGCTGGGGTGACCCAGAGGGATGGGTGTCACACTGGAGGCTGGGTGACAGGGATGGCTTGACCCAGAGGGATGGGTGTCACACTGGAGGCTGGGTGACAGGGCTGGGGTGACCCAGAGTGATGGGTGTCACACTGGAGGCCGGGTGACATAGCTGGGGTGTTCCAGAGGGATGGGTGTAACACTGGAGGCTGGGTGACAGGGATGGGTGACAGGGATGGGGTGACCCAGAGGGATGGAAGTCACACTGGAGGCTCAGTGACAGGGCTGGGTGACCCAGAGGGATTGGAGTCACACTAGAGGCTGGGTGACCCAGAGGAATTGGAGGTACACTGGAGGCTGGATAACAGGGCTGGGTTGACCCAGAGGGATGGGTGTCACACTGGAGGCTGGTTGACAGGGCTGGGGTGACCCAGAATGATTGGAGTCTGTTAGGCAGAAACCTGTGCAGTTCCCTCTGGGACCACTGCAAAAGATTTAAGACTACAGGTGTTGGCAGTCAACCCACTTGGTAGCAGTCTGTACCACACAGATTCACTGTGGTAGCTGTGGCTGAGCAGTCAGACTTCCCTCAAGAAGAGTTAGGCAGTATACAGAGGATACACAATAGGTACAGAGGCACAGTAGTACAAGCAAACACTGACCAGAGCTAGGTGTAAAAGTATAAACTTATTTATTAAAGGCACACTCATAAATTACACTAGCACAGAAAAAGGTAAGAAAGTCAAAACATAGTTACTATTACTCATATGTACATCCCTAATCATTTGTTGGACAATTCTAAGTTAACACCACTTATTTCCAACCAGAAGTGAGTGCTTAACGTTAGAGGGTACTCCAACAAGTTATTAAAAAGGGA
Organism: Ambystoma mexicanum; assembly: GCA_002915635.3. Lineage (NCBI taxonomy): Eukaryota > Metazoa > Chordata > Amphibia > Caudata > Ambystomatidae > Ambystoma > Ambystoma mexicanum. The sequence goes on along the minus strand of CM030325.1, from coordinate 1,077,984,010 downwards.
GGGAAAAGGCAGAAATAAAGAGAGCAGCAAGGTAAAACACTTTTCACATAAGGTTAGAAAGGCAGTCAATTGTGGAACAAGGAGAATTAGTCCGGGGCCCGCTTTAGAGGGAGCCAGGCGAAAATATGCCCAAGATCACACAATGTCACAAGTCTTTGCAGGTGAGTAGAAAAGGTTTTACTACGTTTCCGAAAAGTTTAGTTAGGGTGTCCCAGGCTTAACCCAGGTTCGAGAGCCGAGGGCTAAATCTACCCCGTACAATCGGTGGCAAGGGAAGCCGGGCGGAACACAGTACCTTTAAAAGTGGAAAGGATCCTCCAGCGGGGGTAGTCGTTCCTGGTAGTGGGTGCAAGTCACGGCGTCGTCCAGAGGAAGAGGTGATCTCGACGTGGAGGAAAGCCGAAGGTCGTTGCACTACCAGGGATGAGGCCAGCCGTGGAGTTTTCCGGACACAAAAGATTTTACCCTCTTTCGCGTTGAGGTAAAAAGTGGTATCCCGGTTGCCGGGTGCTTGGCACAGGCAAGGCGGCCACGAGATGCTTCGGGACGGCGAAAAGAAGGCAGCAACTGTTTGTCCCACCAGTTAAGGAAGAAGACTCTCCGGCAGGAGATCTCCCTCTGTCGTCGGGAAAAGTGGTGAGACGGATCCGCAGGGCTCCACCGGTGGTGTCGTCTTGGCAGGTCGGCTCGGCTTCTCCCTCTTCGGCTTCTTAGGTCCTGTGGCGACTTCTGAAGAACCAGTCCCAAAAACCCTGCTTTTATGCAGCAAACCCCCATTCATACAGCCTAGCTGTCACTCAAACATGCTAAGTGGTGAGCGGGGTGCTCACCACTTGGGCCAATCACACTAGAGTGCGACATGAGTTGGCAAGGCAACTCAGTCCAGGGTGCTAAACCCCTCCCCACACCCCCTGTGGTACCCAGACAGAATGGCACCACTTTGGAGGGCTTCTGTGCAGAAGCCCGCAAAGTGGAACAAAGGCTCGACTCGGGTTCAGGGTTACTGAAGTGAACCTAGACGCCATTTTGGCGGCGAGTTATGGCAAAAAATCCCAACCGGTGAATTTATATTAAATAAATAAACCGGCGGTATCTTTAACATTGCACCAAAAAGTGGTGCATCAAAACCAATGGGAAATCCCATTGGAAATATTCCGGTGGAATATTTCCGTGGTATCCACTGCCACCAGCCAGAACTCGGCGAGGGGGGACGGAACAGTACCCCCTCGACAACAGACCCAGGGCAATCTAATTGCCCCTACCAGTACTTCCACAGTAAGATGGTTTGTACTGGTTAAATTCCTAAGTTAAGACTAGTAAAGTCAATGGTGACTTTACAGGCCCAGGGAGACAGTAGTCAGTCCCAGGGTGTGGAGTCTATGTTTGGGGGTCTCTATGACACCCCTGTGTTACTGCACTGAGGGTGCTGTGTAACACACATTCAAAAACCAATGATGGCCTATGGGGAAAATTACCCCCTAGCCCATAAGCACATAGCAAGTCACAGAAAACACTCTCAAGTCATGTCCAAGAGTGAGGGTAAAAGAGTCTCACTCTTGGCAGGAGAAAAAAATAAATCCCAAAAATCCAGCAAAGCTGCTGGGGGACTCACTAGGTTAGGAAATTCAGCCTAAACAGAGAATTCTCCCTAACACTCGCCCCCCCCCCAGACTAAGGGACAGGAGGTTTTAATCCACTCCTGGATGAACCTCATACCTCTAGTAGATGACATACATCCTAGAGAGTCCATCAGCATTTTGATGGTGACACCCTGACCTGTGCTCAATGGTTACATCAAAGGTTTTCCTTTGTAAGCTATAAGTCCTATAAACCCTTTGAGGCACATCAGTCTTTTTAAAACTATAGGGGATCTGGTTGACCAGTCCCTCAGAAGTTAACTTCTGAACCTGCTTTAGGCTTTTTCAAGGGGTCCTTATAAAGGATACCCTTAGATCTAGAGGGCCCTCCAAGGTTCCTCACCACCTCTCTATGGGGAGCAGGTTGGGTCTTAGGGCTCTTGGGTGGAGGATTGGAGATAAGCAAGGTACATGCTTCTCCTTCCTCTTAGATCTAACCTTACCTACTTTAGGAGATTCCCTCCTAGCATCAGGATTTTGGTTGGGGTCTTCTATAGAAGGTCCAACAGTCTGAAGGTTTTTGGCCTTAGACTTTTCTTTTCTGGTTTTCCACCAGCACTGAGAATTACCAGTTCTCTCAGGTCCAGATAGGGGCCTAGTTGGTCTATCCACCTCTTCCTCAGAAGCAGGGGGAGTCAGAGACTCTGAAACTAGGGGAACAATGATGGAGCTGGGTTGGGGCTCCCATGTTCCTAGCATACTATCCTGAAATGTGCCGGAGTTAGAAGTCAACTTACTAACACCAGGGCTTGTAGTGGGGTTCTCAGTAGAGGGTCCCACAGGCTTAGAAGGGTCCTTCAAGGTAGCCTTTCTAGCCAATTTGGTTAATTTCTGCTTCTCCATACTGGGAGGCCTGGGGGTATGTGACACTACTCCTAGAGTTCTTAGGTCATTCCCCAACAGGACCTTCCCAGGTACCTCAGTCTGAACACTGACAGGGATCCTCACTGTCATGTTGTTACACTGAATGAGGGCTGGTAGAATAGGAACCATTTGGACAGGGCCTCCAGACATCTTAGTGGGACCTTTGGGTGCTTTGGCCACATCCTCAGGTTGAAAGAAGCTTTCATCCACTACTGTTCTGCTGGCCCCAGTGTCTCTCCTGGCAGGAGTATCCTGGCCATTGACAAGAACACTGTCCACATAGTACACTTTAGAGTTTGCTGGTAGAGAGTTATAGATTTCCCTATTCTGGCTACTAACCAGATCCATAGACTCTAAGTTGACAGTTGCTTGAAGACCCAAGGGTTCTTCAGCAAAGAGTTCAAAGTGGGCACTAGCCATCTGTACTTCATCCTCAGGAGTGAAGGCTAAGGAGACTGTGCTGATCCCTGCAGGTTTACCCTTGCACTTGGGATCTCCTTTGATATGGTCAGTACCCTGACAGACATAGCATTGTCCAAATACTCTCTGAAAGGGTGGCTTGTTCTGACCTCCTTCTGGTTTGTGGCCAGAAGGTACAGTAGCCTGATTGGGTTTCCCATGTGGCTTACCCTGGTTATTTTGTGGTTTGGGGCCCTCTTTGGGATAGGAATTATTAGAATTCTCTTTGGAGTCTTGCTTAGGCTGTCTCCCCTCATCCTTCTTCTGAGTTACCCCAGAATCCTTGTGAGTAGCCCTGTTGGCAACCCACAAGTCAGCAGCCTTAGCTAGCTTCCTAGGATCTAATTCTTGTGAATCAACCAAGTGCTGTCTGAGCTCAGGAGAGCAGGCATCATAAATTGACTCCATCATTACAAGATTTCTCATTCCTTCATAAGTGTTCACTTTGTAACTCTTAATCCATCCCTCTAAGCTTTTCAACCCTTCACACACCCAGGTAGCCCAAGGGGTACCATCATGCTTTTTGAGGCTCCTAAACCTCTTAAGATACTGGGAAGGGGTCTTCCCAAACCTAGCTATCAAAGCTAGTTTCACACTTTCATACTCTTGCTTATCCTCCTCCCCCAACTCCATTACCACATCAGTCGCAACAGGGGGAAGCCTAGAGAACAACCAGGGAAGTAACTCATTTCCTGTGATGTTCTGGAGCCCATGATTATATTCAAACTGAGACAACCAATCCAACACATCCAATTTAGGCTCATACATACCAATCAATTCTTAGGCATCCGGGGTCTTTTAGGACTGGTACTTCTAGAGGAGCCAGAGAGAGAAGCATTCTCAGCAGACAATTTCCTCATTTCTAGCTCATGCTTGAGCTCCATTTCCCTTAGCCTTAGTTCTTGTTGCTTGTGTTCTGTTTGAGCACTAATTCTTCTATGCTCTAATTCTAGTTTCATTTTCTCTAGTTCAAAGTATTGAGGGTTAAATGTGGGACCTGGTAAAGGTCCAGTAGGTACAGCTGGTAGAGCAGACAGAGGCCTAGAGGGAACATCTACAACAGTTTCATCCTCCCCTTCTGGTTCTGACCCAAGATCATCAATACTTTGTTCAATATCAATATCATTGCTGTTCTCTACATCTGCTGGAGTGATAGGTTCCTCTGAACCATCCTCCAGACCTTGGTTTTCTAACAACCTTTCTATTAGCTCCATTTTATTTCCTTTAGTCATGAGATTCTTATTCATACAGCCTAGCTGTCACTCAAAACATGCTAAGTGGTGAGCGGGGTGGCTCACCACTTGGGCCAATCACACTAGAGTGCGACATGAGTTGGCAAGGCAACTCAGTCCAGGGTGCCTAAACCCCCTCCCACACCCCCTGTGGTACCCAGACAGAATGGCACCACTTTGGAGGGCTTCTGTGCAGAAGCCGCCAAAAGTGGAACAAAGGCTCGACTCGGGTTCAGGGTTACTGAAGTGAACCTAGACGCCATTTTGGCGGCGAGTTCTGGCAAAAAATCCCAACCGGTGAATTTATATTAAATAAATAAACCGGCGGTATCTTTAACATTGCACCAAAAAGTGGTGCATCAAAAATCATTGGGAAATCCCATTGGGAAATATTCCGGTGGAATATTTCCATGGTATCCACTGCCACCAGCCAGAACTCGGCGAGGGGGGACGGGACAGTACCCCCTCGACAACAGACCCAGGGGCAATCTAATTGCCCCTACCAGTACTTCCACAGTAAGATGGTTTGTACTGGTTAAGTTCCTAAGTTAAGACTAGTAAAGTCAATGGTGACTTTACAGGCCCAGGGAGACAGTAGTCAGTCCCAGGGTGTGGAGTCTATGTTTGGGGGTCTCTATGACACCCCTGTGTTACTGCACTGAGGGTGCTGTGTAACACACATTCAAAAACCAATGATGGCCTATGGGGAAAATTACCCCCTAGGCCATAAGCACATAGCAAGTCACAGAAAACACTCTCAAGTCATGTCCAAGAGTGAGGGTAAAAGAGTCTCACTCTTGGCAGGAGAAAAAAATAAACCCCAAAAATCCAGCAAAGCTGCTGGGGGACTCACTAGGTTAGGAAATTCAGCCTAAACAGAGAATTCTCCCTAACAGAGTCACACTAGAGGCTGGGTGACAGGGCTCGGTGACCCAGAGGGATTGGAGTCACACTGGAGGCTGGGTGACAGGGCTGGGTGACCCAGAGGGATTGGAGTCACGCTGGGGGCTGGATAACAGGGCTAGGTTGACCTAGAGGGACGGGTGTCACACTGAAGAATGGGTGACAGGGATGGTGTGACCCAGAAGGATGGGATTCATCCTGGAACCTGGGTGACAGGGCTGGTGAGACCCAGAGGGATGTGTGTCACCCTGGAGGTTGGAAGACAGGGCTGGGGTGACCTAGAGGGATGGGTGTCACACTGGATGCTGGGTGACAGGGATGGCTTGACTCAGAAAAATGGGTGTCACACTGGAGGCCGGGTGACAGGGCTGGGTGACCCAGAGGGATTCGAGTCACGCTGGGGGCTGGATAACAGGGCTAGGTTGACCTAGAGGGATGGGTGTCACACTGAAGAATGGGTGACAGGGATGGTGTGACCCAGAAGGATGGGATTCATCATGGAACCTGGGTGACAGGGCTGGTGTGACCCAGAGGGATGTGTGTCACCCTGGAGGTTGGAAGACAGGGCTGGGGTGACCTAGAGGGATGGGTGTCACACTGGACGCTGGGTGACAGGGATGGCTTGACTCAGAAAAATGGGTGTCACACTGGAGGCCGGGTGACAGGGCTGGGTGACCCAGAGGGATTGGTTTCACACGAGAGGCTTGGTGACAGGGCTGGGTGACCCAGAGGGATTGGAGTCACACTGAAGGCTGGATAACAGGGCTGGGTTTACCCAGAGGGATGGGTGTCACACTGGAGGCTGGGTGACAGGGCTGGGCTGACCCAGAGGAATCCGAGTCACCCTACAGGCTGGGTGACGGGGCTGGGGTGACCCAGAGGGATTGGAGTCAACCTAGATGCTGGGTGACAGCTCTGGGGTGACCCAGAGGGATGGGTGTCACACTGGAGACTGGGTGACAGTGCTGGGTTGATACAAAGGGATGGGTGTCACACTGAAGGCTGGGTGACAGGGCTGGGGTGACCCAGAGGGATTCGAGTCACCCTACAGGCTGGGTGACAGGGCTGGGGTGACTCAGGGGGATGGGTGTCACTACTCAATCCATGATGCAGACCTCGTAACATGAACCCAGTGTTTTCTACAGACTCCCTAGTCTCCTAGCCACCAGACCCTTGAGACCTTCTAGAACACAGAAACCATAAAGCGATTTCAGCCTAAGTGACAAGTGAGGGGGATAGTGAGGGTCCCGGCGCCAAAATGTCATGTCGGAGAGGACAAACGCACACAGTTGTCTATAGAGTCTGAAGAGGAGTTCCCTGGGAGGCCATAGAGAGGTAATGTAAAACCTATAAAAGCCAAGCCGACCCTGGCAGACAATACGACCTCAAGTCACTGGGTCGTAAACAACCATAAAGCAACAGGGATACGTGCCCTGTTACTAAGGAGGCCCCTATGTTCAGTTAGCAGGCCGCTGTTAACACATCTTGTGAGATATGCTCTTTGTTTTGTAATATAAAGACAGTTCTTCCTCAAATGCCAGCAGAACCTGTTATTTACGCTTTAAAGCAAAGGAGGAGAACCAGCTTTTGCAGTGAAAGGAGGCTCTTGTGAGACACAGTGGATTACCACCTGCCTCTGGCTGTGCGTCCACTGATACAGCTCCCTGCGAGCAGGACAATGTGGATTTACAAGCACGGTTTAAGTGGAGGCGGAGCTCACTCACAGCACTTCTGCATGCAGATGTCCATGCTGAGGGAATCCGATACGTACCGCTACTTACCCAATGCATGGAAGTGGTTGTGTAAGCCTCAATGGAGGGGCCTGATACACAGATGCTGAACAGATTAATCCAAGATGCATCTCCCCCTACTACCTAGTGTGACCATTCCCTGTGAGGCCAGGGAGGTGAGGCTGTTACCCAACATGATATTTTATTTGTATCGCGCCCATACACAAGTTTTTCAGAGCGTGACGAGGCAAGGGAGGGTAACAAGGGAGGACAAACCAATGATCTTACTAGGCCCAGTGACATTGAGAACGTGCAAGTGCAGGGGAAAGTGCGAGGGGCACGGGAGGAGTGGAAAGTGCTGAAAACGTGAAAGAACAACGACAGTAGTGCGGTAGTCCACCTAGGGATTGTGGAAAGCGGGACCTCACAGGGAGAGACTCCCCTCAAGGTGCTAAGAACTCCCTTTTCGTGAAAGAACTCCCTGACTACATTTCCCTTGGGTCTGTACGGTAGGCCTAAAAAACGATCAGAAAAATCAATCCAAGAAAGTAATAATAGAGTGCATGATTTGCAAGGAAAAACGCTTTAATATATGCAAATTACGCCTGGGAAGGTCAGTCAGCTCAATGGATATGAAACAGGTGGTGGTGCCGGAAAACACGAGAGCAACTGAAGAACAAGGCAAAGAGTTTTACATCAAAAATTCATTTTATTTTGTTATAAATTGTAAAAAATCTTTAATTCATTCATTTTGTAAAACACATCCTATATAGCAGACATTCATACATTCATTCATACTAATACAGCTCTAAAAAATAGTACATTTTACATTTTTTAAAGGGAAATGTGAAGAAAGTGCAACAACTGTTCCATTGTTAGGATAACAATTACGCTTTCTAGAAAAACAATTAATGGGATCAAAAACAAACAGATACAAATTCTGTGTAATGGAAATGCCAACAACACTTCCAATGTTCAATGATAATGGTTCACAGTAAGAAGCACTCTGGAGTAATCTCCCTCATCACAGTAGTGACACCCATAGAGCCAAGAGCCAAGAAGCACTCTGGAGTAATCTCCCTCATCACAGTAGTGACACCCATAGAGCCAAGAGCCAAGAAGCACTCTGGAGTAATCTCCCTCATCACAGTAGTGACACCCATAGAGCCAAGAGCCAAGAAGCACTCTGGAGTAATCTCCCTCATCACAGTAGTGACACCCATAGAGCCAAGAGCCAAGAAGCACTCTGGAGTAATCTCCCTCATCACAGTAGTGACACCCATAGAGCCAAGAGCCAAGAAGCACTCTGGAGTAATCTCCCTCATCACAGTAGTGACACCCATAGAGCCAAGAGCCAAGAAGCACTCTGGAGTAATCTCCCTCATCACAGTAGTGACACCCATAGAGCCAAGAGCCAAGAAGCACTCTGGAGTAATCTCCCTCATCACAGTAGTGACACCCATAGAGCCAAGAGCCAAGAAGCACTCTGGAGTAATCTCCCTCATCACAGTAGTGACACCCAGAGAACCAAGAGTCAAGAGGCACCTCGCATTACTGTTTTTTGCCCTGCATTGTGTTAAACCAGGGTGCTCTTTCTCCCCTCGCATGATTCTCAAACTTAGGTGGCCCTGACCTAATACGCATTACTGTTTGCTCTGCATTGTGGTAAACTAGCGCCCTCCACTCACTTCCTGTCTGCATACTCGGGTCGTCCGCCTCCCTCCTACTCCATGGTACTCTCTATCTCGCCTATCTACTCTAACTGCTTCTCTATTGACTATCCTGCTCTCCTCACTAAATCCGGTAGGAAAAAGTTTAAAAAGGACATCCTGGTCTCCAACCCAGGCTCCCTATCGCTGACACCTACACGAGCGCCTGCTCCAGGAACTCTCACTGACATTCTCTTTTTCGTGCCTTCTCCTGACCTATGGACCCCTCACATGGTCGCTGTGGCTCTTCCTTTCTCCTCCTCTCCCATTAATGGTGGCACCCGTTGGGTGTCCTCTTGGCCCTTTCCACTCCTCTAAGGCCATCATTAATGTCTATGCCAACGGGACCGTCTTGGTCCAAGGCCTCAGGCCAACCTTCACCTCTTTGATAGACGCTTCCCACGCCTCATCAACTTCCTCTCCGCTCCCGCTGTCCCCCTCCTCTGTCCTCGGCTACCTTGCCTCTCCCCCTCCCTGCCCCTTCTCTTGCTCCCTCTTCAACTCCTTCTTCTAACACCTCCGCAGGGCGTACCTCTGATCTGTACCCCTCCCGGAAGTTTTTCAAGGGTGGCAACCTTCTCCACATTGCCACTCTAAATTCTCGCTCTGCCATCAAGCACTCCTCTGATATCTGTCGCCTTCTTGAGGAACTGGACCTCGACGTCCTCGTCTCACTGAGACGTGGTTCACTGCCAGCTCTGCCACCAGCTTCGACACACTCCTACCTGAAGGCTACAAGATCCTCTCCGCCCAGGCCCAACCGTTCAGGGGGTGGTGTTGCCCTTATCTTCCCTGAGTGGATTCCTGCCACTGTCACTCCTACGCAGACCTACTCCTCTTTTGAATGTCTTGTCTGCCGACTCTCTCTCTCTTCCTAGCCATTCCCTTACCGTGGCTACTATCTATCGGCCACCTGGTCAAATTTCCTCCTTCCTCTCTGAGTGGGCTGACCTCTCCTCCTCACTCCTGTCCTCAACCACCCAACTCCTCTTTCTCGGTGACTTCAACATCCACCTCGATGCCTCCTGTCCCCCACTGGTCTCTTTCGCGAACTCTGCAACTCTCTCTCACTCTCTATTCTCCGTCTGGGCCTACCCACTCTGCAGGGCACACTCTTGATGCTCTGATCTCCTCTGACCTTCCCCTCTCCTCCCTCTCTCTCCACTCCTCTCTCCTGGAGCGATCACTTTCTCCTATCCTCCCACCTCTCCCTCCCTACCCACAGGCAAAGCCACCCTCTTCACTGCCACCCACCTTCTCGGTCATCCGACCCATGAAGCGCGTGTCAGCTGAGGCTTTCGCCGCTACCTTCTCGCCCCCTCCTCCCCTCGGCTGACTCCCACCCTGACACAGCCCTCTCCATGCTCTATTCCGCTATAACTGATACTCTCGATATCCTTGCCCCCGTCATGAGAATCCGCCTGAAGCCCAAAGCCAATGTAACTCCTGGTATGACTTGGATCTCGTCACCCTAAAACGCAAGTGCAGGGTGGCAGAGAGGAAATGGCGTGCTTCATGTTCATCCTCTGACAAACTGGCCTGCCGCCTGCTCCAAAGGCAATACCGGCTCTCCGTTCTCACCAAGAAGAGAGCCCTTATCCAAGCCCGCATCTCTGAGGCATCTAACAACTCGGCCGAACTCTTTAAAATCTGCAAGGAGCTGGCCAACCCTGCTGCAGTCTCTACCTCTCCGGTCCCCTCCAGGCCCTCTGCACTGCACTGGCTCGCACTTCATCTCAAAACTCAGGACATCCTTCCTCGCTCTCCTCCTCTCTCCTCCCTCCTCTCTTCCCTGCTCTTCTCTGGCTCTTCTGCAGCCGCCCCTCCTCCTCCTTCCTGTTTCCTTTTTTCGCTGATGAGGTTTCCAGACAAGTCCGATCTATGAAAGCCTCGTCAAAACAGGTTCACCCCTGTTCCTCCAAAACCATCAAGGACCACATCGACTCCCTGGCTCCTGCCCTTGCAGACTTTTGCAACCTCTCATTCGCCTCTGGAGTCTTCCCATCCCCCTCAAGCACTCCCTTGTGCACCCCCTCCTCAAGAAACCCTCTTCCGACCCCTCCTGCCCCGCTAACTATCGCCCAATCTCCATTACTCCCTTCCTGGGCAAGCTCCTGGAGAACTGGCCATCTCCCAGCTTAACCTCCATGCTGAATCTGTTGGTAATCTTCATGACCATCAATCCGGCTTCAGAGCGGCCAGAAGCACGGAACTGCTCTCCTGAACATCCGTGAGACCTGCTCCTGAACCTCGATTCAACACTCCCTGTGTTCTCATTCTGCTCGATCTCTCCTCTGCCTTTGACACTGTCAACCATGCCATCCTGCTAAACCGCCTCCGTGATAACCTGGGTATCACTGGTCAGGCTCTGGCATGGCTGACCTCCTTCCTTTCCGGTCGACCCTCCCAGGTCCAAATGGGCTCCTTCCTCTCTGACATCTTTTTCTCCACCTGTGGTGTCCCCCAGGGATCCAACCTCTCTCCCTGGCTTTTCAACCAGTATCTGGCACTCCTTGCCCACCGCATCGCCGCTCTCTGCCCCTACTTCCAGTGCTATGCGGACGATACCCAGCTCATTTTCAGGCTACCCTCGGCCTCCTCTCCTTCCCTCATCTCCGACTGTCTGTCTGCTATCAAGGAATGGTGTGCCGCCAATGACCTCTGCCTTAACGCCAGTAAGACTGAGATTCTACTCATCGGCACACCCACTCCCTCCTTCCCTTCAGCTCTCTGGCCGGCTCCCTTGGCCCCCTCCTGCCCTACCTGCAAGGCTAAAAACTCGGGGTCATCTTCGACTCCACACTCTCCTTCTCTCCTCATATATCTGACGTCTCTAAGAAGTCTCACTACCAACTGCACCTCCTCAGAGGTATTCTTCCTTCCTCTCCTTCCCCAGAAGCTCACTGTCTCCCGAGCCTGGTTCTCTCAAGGCTGGACTACTGTAACAGCCTCTATCTAAATCTGCCTGCCTCCACTCTCCGCCCTCTGCAACTTATCCAGAACAGAACTGCGAGACTTGTCCTTGGCCTCAAGCCAGGGACCGTATCTCTCCTGGACTGAAATCTCTTCACTGGCTCCAGTGGCTGCGAGGATTAAGTTCAAAAACCTCTGCATTGTCCACAAGGCCTTCTGGGGCCTGGGGCCTAAATACCTTCAACTCTCTCTTCCTAAATATCTTCCTTCACGAGCACTTCGCTCATCCGTCTCCAACTCCTCATGGTCAGCCGCTTCTCGAAGCAACGAGCTGGGGGTAGATCTCTCTCCGCAGCAGGGGCCTCCCTCTGGAACAGCCTTCCTGCCTCCCTGAAACTTGAGGAGAACCATCTCGGTTCCGGAAGCACCTCAAAACCTTCCTCTTCGCTTCTGCCTTCTCTCTCCTTCTCCCTGCTAAACCTGCTTAACTCCCCACTGAATTCTGCACTTAACCTGCATCTGGGCCACTCTCAGCGACCTCGGTCCAGGGCCCAGCCACTCTCCACCTGCACTGCCTCCCTTGGCCCCCCTGCACCGTGGGACTGTCACTGTATCCCTACAGCCCCTTCCCAGCACTTGCTATGCACTTACCTCGCACTTGCCACCTGCTGGCCCTTTTTATTCATTATTTATTTTACGCTACTTACCTTGTACTGCACTTTCCCCCCACCTCCTCCCCTTGCACTTTCTCCTTTCTCCCTTACCTCGGCACTTGCGCGATCTGAATGACACCTGGCCTAGTAGGATCGTTTGTCTGTCTTTCCCTTGTTTCCCCCCCCCGCCTCGTCGCGCCTTGAAACACTTGTGTATAGGCGCGTTACAAATACCATATCATATCATATCATAATCTGTTATCTTCTCAAGCTCCAAAATCAACAAAACAGGTGGATTTACAACCCAAGGCAAAGGTAGTCTTGATAAGTACAGGCGATCAGAATAACAGTGGGCTCTCTTACCTTTTCTTCGACTGCAGTGTGGGTATTAGGGAAATACCTGAATCCCCCTCTCCCTGCCTAATGAAACAGGCGTGGAGTCGAGGTGTCAGGGAAACCCTTGGTCGAGGAAAAAACCCTGGTAGCTGGGGATCGTGGAGGTTTCCAGAAGATGGCTGTCAAGGCTAGCGAGCGTCGAGAGTCAGCCACAGCAAGCACTAATACGACGAGGATGTCAGTGTCCTTGTCTATGCCTCTGGCTGTAGATACAAATTAAGAAGGGTAAGTGTTCAGGGTTTATGGTAAGGGAAATGTAGGAGTAGGAAAGAAATGCCAACTGTACCTTGGGAGGAGTTCTAATGGGTTTCAGGTGTTGGTCACAAGGTTGTTGGCGTTCGGCCACCTGCGAAGAGGTGACTGGAATGCAGAGGTACGTTCTGTGAAAATGCGAGATAAAGGTAAGAACAGAACGGTACGGCTGATCTGAGAATGGGATGTACATGTGGAGTACCTACCTTAGTGTGCAAAGGGTTGTAATTTTCTCCGTGAGAAGATGTAACTTCTATGGTAGAAGAGGAATCTGGGTACTGTTGTTCTGGAGGGATTCTGCCCTTGCTAATACGGAGTGAAAGAAAAACGGTTAACCATTGATTCAAAGGAAGGGAAGAGATGGGGAAATCGCAGATCACTTACTGGAGAGCAAATGCCGAGATGTCTAAGTAGGAGACCGGAACCGGGAGGGACTGGTCTGGGAATTCGTCCAAGAGAAGACTGTATAGGGAAACGAGAGAGAGAGAGATTAGAAGGGAGTGGGAAAGAAGAGGGTTGTAGAGCGGTCTGGGATATCTAAATGATTCCTAGTTACTCACGGAGCGTGGCTCTCGATAGTCGTAGCAACGCGCTGGTCCTTTGGAGTTGATGCCGGAAATACTCTTCCGTGCTGATGAGGAGGAGTCACAGCCTCTCGATCCGATCGAAGAACTGGACCAGCGCACGAAGGAATTGACGCCATCTTGGAAGGATACCTTGGTACCTCGTGAACATACCGCCAACGGCGCCACACAGACCAGTTCCGTGTCGCACTCGTGACAGTATGCCCCCTCCTAAGGGAGGCAAACCCCGGTTTTCCCAGGTGGTTTCTATAGAAACGACGGATCAAATGTGGGGCATGAACTGCCGAGGCAGGTTCCCACGTTCTGTCCGCTGAAGAATACCCCTTCCAATCCACCAGAAATTGGAGGATCCCTCTTCTGTATCTTGAATCACAAATACCTGATACCTCATATTCGGGGCCAGTACTGGTCATGATTGGAGGGGGTGACCCTGAAGGAGTTGTATGGAAACGACAGCGAACATCTGCTTTGAGTTGAGAAACATGAAATGTAGGATGGATACAATTCCACGAGACAGGTAGTCGTAATCTGTAAGCAGCGGATCCCCTTTTTTCGATCACCGGGAATGGCCCGAAATACCTGGGGGATAGTTTGGGAGGAATCAATCTCCTAGGGAGGATTTTGCTGGATAACCAGACCAAATCTACTTTCTGAATGTCCGGCGAAGGGGTGCAGTGTTTGTCAGCTTGTTTCTTGTTCCTGTTCTGGGCTTCTTCCAGTGCAGTTTGAGCGTCAATGTGTCCTTGTTGGATGGTTTCCACCAATCCATCGATGTTAGGACAAAGGGACGATTGTGGCGCTTGGTAGGGAAAAACTGAGGTATGAAACCATAAGTCAAAAAAAGGGCTGGTATGAAGACAGAGTGAGCGGAATTGTTGTATGTGAATTCCGCAAGAGGAAGCAGTTCCTTCCAGTTGTCTTGGGCGGAAGAGATGTAACATCTTAAATATCCTTCGAGGGTTTGATTCAAACGTTCGTTTGCCCGTTGGTTTGCGGGTGATATCCTGAGCTCAAGGCTTCTGGAAATACCTAAGGTTCACACAAGATTTTCCAATATTTAGAAGTGTATTGGGGTCCTCAATCCGATAGAATGGTCTCCGGCAATCCGTGTAAAGAAAAAATGCACTCAAGGAATACCCTAGCCATTACTGCAGCTGAGGGAACCGCAGGAAGGGGAACAAAGTGCGCCATCTTTGTTAATGTGTCTGTCGTAACCATGATGGCGGTACATCCTTCGGATTCTGGAAGGTCAACCACGAAGTCCGTGGTGAAAATTTGCCAGGGTCTTGTAGGGAGAGGCATCTTTACCATTTCTCCGAAGGGGGCTTTTCTGGAAGTTTTGGATTGTAGACAGACAGGACAGGAGGCGATGTATTCTGAGATGTCTTGTTTCAGATTCGGCCACCAAAAGTACCTCTGTATTACTTCAAATGTGTTGTAGATCCCTCTATGACCGGCGGCTTGTGAATCGTGACACATTCGTAGCATCTCTGTTTGTAATTTTTCATTGGGGATAAACATTTGTTCATCTCTAAACAGAAGATTTTTACTTTCTGTTAGCTTCAAGCGCGGAGCGAGATCCGGTTGTGAGGTTATTAGTTTCTTGGTTTCTCTCTGAACTTGGGTAAGAAAGTCTTGTACGACTGACACAATAAGTGCTGCTGGAAATAATAGTTCCTTTTGAAATAGAGGTTTCTGTAATGGGTCCCTTCTGGATAGGGCATCCACCTTCAGATTCGTCTTCCCAGAAACAAACGTAAACTCGATTCTGTAAGGAGAAAAAAAATGTGCCCATCTTGCTTGTCGACTATTACATGTCTGCGCGTATTGAAGGGACTGCAGATTGTGGTGATCTGTTCTGACTTCAATAGGATGTGATGAACCAAGTAGGAGGTGGCGCCATTCCTCAAATGCTCTCTTTATTGCTAACAGTTCTTTCTCTAAGACGGTATAATTGAGTTCTGCTGGAGACAAAGTTTTGGACAGATAAGCAATAGGTCTTTCAATGTTTCGGTCATCGGGTTGAAGAAGTACTGCCCCTAATGCATGTTGTGAAGCGTCTGATTCCACAATAAATCTCCTTTGTTGATCTGGCATGGCTAGAATGGGTGATTGGGAAAAAAGAGTCTTCATTTCCTCGAAGGATTCTTGTGCCTGTGAGGACCAATGGAACGGGATTCCCTTCTTGAGCAGGTGAGTTAAAGGTCGAGTTAATGAAGAAAATTGAGGAATAAATCTATAAAAATTTGCGAACCCCAAAAATCTCTGGATTTCCTTGACCGATTTGGGGATTGGCCATTCCTTTATCACTACCACCTTTGTTGGGTCCATGGCAATGCCTTCACTTGAGAGAACGTAGCCCAGATAGGTTACTGAAGTTTTGTGGAATTCACATTTTTCAATCTTGCAGAATAAATGGTTTTGTTGTAACCGGCAAGTCTGAGCGATATGAACACAAGTTATACATTCATTTGTTTGAAATAAACAGTGCAAATAATATCATGAAAAACGTATGTTATCCAGCCCGAAATGCATGGAATGAATGACAACATGACGAAAAATAGCAAGAACATCATGTAAAAGTAACGTTTAGCAAATAAATAAATATAACACATACCCAGAAGTAATAAGTGCAGAAGCAGAAGGTAGACCGGAAAGTAAAAATCAGAAAAACCAATCAGTTAAAAGGTGTGTACTGGTTCAGTATAGCCATATAAAGAGAAAGCTTCAAAAACTAACCGCTACACCGAAATCAGCAATGTGCATAATTCAGTCGAGCAGTATCTGTAAACATGAGGGCATATTAGTATCTATATAGAGGCCTAAGTGATCATTGCTGAACGGATCGTTCATTGCAGAGCATTGTAATCCCGCTTACCGTCACAGAGAACGGAGCGGAGTTGTTCTCTCTGTGTCTGCCGGTAGCAGACTGACCGCGCTGCATCGGGGCGTTGCCGAGCAACCATTCTATGTATGACACGTGATCGCGGCTCCTCGAAGAGGGCGCGAGCTTCGTGTCAAAGCTGCAATCAAGCCAATAGGCTTGAATCTGATGGAGAAAATTATGTATGGGACCTTCTAGGCTCTAAATAAGAATTCTGATCATATGAAAAATAAAAAATTGTAAATACGAAAATCATGAATATAGAAGAAGTACTCAAACCCAAAGTCCTGGGTCAAGTGGACTGATACATTGTTACAAGGGGGAACACAAAGGATAGAATAGAAAATAGAAAACAGAATATAGAAAATGGAAAATATATGGCAAAACCATGCCAATGTCTCACATTTAACAATGAACATTCTAAACGGGTGTGTATTAATACTGCCAGTGGTGTCGCCTTACAGGACGGCACCTTGGGTCCTGGATAGGGATGCAGGAAATGCAGCATGCGAGTCCAACACATAGAGATTCTTGCAAATGCACGTGAAATACAGAGTCTCAAAATAATTACAAGTTAACATCAACCATAATTATGGTACCTCTTCCACCTCAAAGTAAATCCAAGCAGGTTCATCCAAACAGAGAAAGAAACATACAATTAGAGAAAACAGTGAAAATTAATCTCCTCGTTCAGTCCATTAGGTACCAAACTGCCAAGTTTGTCTATCCAGAAAGTCTCTCTGCGATTCAGGCGTTGGCATAAATCCTCATGAGGACTATTTTTGGTTAATACTTCCAAAATCACAAATCTTATCTGTGATACATTGTGTCCATTGGTCACCCAATGACGTGCCACAGCTGAGTTGGTGTTCGCATTTCGTATACAAGACCGATGTTCACCCCACCTTAATTTAGCTGTTCTTGTCGACTGTCCGACATAGAATTTACCACATGGGCATTTAATGCCATAAATGATGTTGCTGCTGTCACATGTACCAAAAGTCTTGAGCAGAATCTTACGTCCTGTTCTCGGATGATTGATGGTGTTACCTTTGATAACAAAGTTACAATTGACACAGTGGAGGCAAGGGAATGTTCCAGTACGTTGGGTTGTGGGTCCCTTCGCTGTTCCTACTGCGTTGATATGCAAAAACTGGTCTTTCACTGAACAAATTCTGTACTCTAATGTCATTCTTAAAGATCTCCCAGTGTTTCATGATGGTTTTCTTAATTTTATTACTTTGGATGGAATATTTAGATACGTATACTGGTGATTTCAATTCCCTTTTACTCCTGGGGTTCTGTGCTGATAATAGAGTCTCTCGTGACAGGGCATTGACCTTGTCAGATGCTAAATCCAGTTCATTGTGCTTATATCCACGGGCCAAAAATGTTTCTTTCATCTCCATCTGTTGTATTTTTGCAATCTTCAGGATCACTCACTATCTTTTTCACCCGTAATAACTGACTGTATGGCAAGTTTTTGAGCAGACTCGGCTGGTGAAAGCTGAGGCGATGTAAGAGATTATTACGGTCAGTCATTTTTCGAAACAGAGAGGTACTGTAACTGGTTGCTTGCTTCCTGACTTGGACATCTAGGAATGTTATGGTGCCATATGAGACCTCCTTAGTGAACTGGATCCTTTGCTCAATGTTGTTTAAATATTCAAAGAATGTCTCAAAAGATTCTTTGGTCCCTCTCCAAACTCCAAAGATATCATCTATATATGCCCAGGGACTGCATCTCTCCAGCTCTGAAATCTGTCCACATCCGGATATCCTTGTTCCATTCTTGTCTATTCAATACAAAATCAGTCTCAAATTTATGCATGAAGCTGTTGGCGTATGAGGGTGCCATGGTGGCCCCCATAGATGTCCCTGCAGTTTGTAAATAAAACTGATTGTCATATTGAAAATACAAGTTTTCAGCAATGAATTGTAAAAGAGCAAGTATAAATTCCTTCTGGGCACGTATTTCAGGTGCTTCAAGCAGAAGCCATTCCACAGCTTCTATCCCTAAATTATGCGGTATAGACGTGTACAAACTTTTCACGTCAATTGTGAACATTAGATCTTCTTGTAGAGGTGTCAAGGAGTTGAGTTTTTGAAGGAAATGGGTGGTATCCCGAGTGTAGGTACAAGTTTTCTGAATAAGAGGCTGCAGGAAGAAATCAATATAAATGCCCAGAGGTTGATTAGTGCTCTCTATTCCTGCGACAATTGGTCTGCCAGGTGGTTTAGTGCCATCTTTATGGATCTTTGGCAACATGTACAAATTTGGTATTCTGGGGTGACTTTTAGAGAGAAATTTCTGTGTATGCTCATTGATCCAATCCAATTCGAATGCTTTAGCCAAGAGGCTCTCCAAGTTCTGTTTAATAGAGAGGGTTGGGTCATGGTCCAAAGGGGCATAAGTGGCATATGTGGTATGATCTCCTTATCTCTCTCCCTCTCTCAGGCCCCCTCTGGCCACCTTACTTCCTCTCCTTCTCGCCTCCTCTCTCTCTGATAACACATGATGATGTTTCCAGACACGTCCGGTCTATGAAAGTTTCATCCTAACGGGTGCTCCCCTGCTCCTCCAGAACCATTAAGGACAACATTGGTTCCCTCGCTCCTGCCTTGGCCGATTTCTGCAGTCATTCCTTTGCCACTGGATCTTTCCCCTCTCTTCTTAAGCACTCACTAGTGCACCCCCTCCTGAAAAGGCCTTCGGCCAACTATTGTCAGAAACTGCCCATCTCTCAGCTAAACCACCACACGTAATCTGCTGGTTATCTCCACGATTATCAGTCTGGCTTCAGATTCACCAGAGGCATGAAAACTGCTCTCCTGAACTCCTGTGACGATCTGCTCTCCAACCTTGACTCCAGCTGTCACTCTGTCATCATTCTCCTTGACCAGTCAATCACTCCACTGTGATCAATAGTCTCAGTGTGAACCTTGGCATCATGGATCAGGCACTAGCATGGCGGACCTCCTTCCTCTTGAACCGACCCTGCCAGTTCCAACTTGGGTCCTTTCTCTCCACCACCTCTCTTTCCACATGTGGTGTTCCCCAGGGCTCTATCCTCTCACCCTGGCTTTTCAATATCTATCTTCCACCCCGGCCAACCTAATCTCTACTTTTGCCTCTAACTTTCAGTGTAATGAGCATGATGCACAGCTCTCTTTCAGGCTACCCTCAGCCTTCTCTCCCTCCTCGCTCATTCCTGACCGTCTATACGCAATTCAGGATTGTTGCGCCCCTAACAACCTCTGCCTTATTGCCAGTAAGACAGAGATTCTTCTTATTGGTGTTAGGCAGAAACCTGTGCAGTTCCCTTGGGGAACACTGCAAAAGATTTAAGACTACAGGTATAGCAGTAAACCCACTTGGTAGCAGTCTGCACCACCCAGATTTACCTGGTAGCTGTGGCTGAGCAGTCAGACTTCCCTCAAGAAGAGTTAGGCAGTATGCAAAGTATACACAATAGGTACTCAAACACAATAGTACAAGCAAACACTGACCAGAGCTTGGTTTCAAAAGTATATAGTTATTTATTTTAAAACACATAAGTTGAAAACACTCTAGCAAATATAGTCAAAACTTCAAACACAGTTATATTGAAAGCAGTCCCACCCTTATTCCTAATCTACAACTCTTAGTTAACACCACATAATTCAAACAGAGGTGAGTGCTTAACTTTAGATGACACTCTAGTAGTTTTAAAGAAGGGAGGAAAAAGAGCAGAATTAGGATAAACACACCACTCTAAGGTTCAGAACACTTGCAGTAAGTTCAAAGAAAGCACAAAGTCACAGGTGAGCAAAAGTCACTAGGCAGGGCCACTCTTAGAGAGACAGAGCGAAAATGTGCCCAAGATCACACCGTTATTAGGGATTCAAGTCTTGCAAAGAGTTCAGAAAGAGTTTAGAGAGGCTTAGAAAGTTTAGCCAGGGTGTCCCAGGCAATCCAGGTTCGAAAGCCGGGGCTAAAACTACCCCGTACAGTCGGTGGCAAGGGAAGCCAGGCGGAACACGGTACCTTAACGGGAAGGATCCTCCAGCGGTGGCAGTTGTTCCAGGCAGTGGCAGCAAGGCTCGACGTCGGTCAGGGAGGAAGAAAGTTCTCGCTGAAGAGCAGAAGAAGAAGGTCGTTGCACTGCCCGGGAAAAACCAGCCGCGGAGTCCTCCGGTTAAAGGGTTGTACCGACTTTCGCGGTTGTGGTAAAGTGGGTATGTTACGGTTGCCGGGGTGCTTGGCACGGGCAAGGCGCCACAGATACCTCGAGAAGCGAAAGAAGGTGAAACTGGTTGTCCCCACCAGTCAAGGAAGGACCACTCCGTTAAGAGTTCTCCTCGGTCGTTGGGAAAAGTGGTGAGACGGTTCAGCAGGGCTCCACCGGGTGGTGTCGTCGTAGCAGGTCGGCTCAGCTCTCCCTCGTCGGATTCTTGGTCCTGTGGCGACTTCTGAAGTTCCAGTCCCCAAAGCCCTGCTTTTATGCAGCAAAACCCCCATTCACCAGCCTAGCTGTCACTCAAACATGCTAAGTGGTGAGCCGGCCGGCTCACCACTTGGGCCAATCAGGACGGAGTGCGACTTGAGTTAGCAAGGTAACTCAGTCCAGGGTGCCTAAATCCCCCTCCACCCTCCTAAGTACCCAGACAGAGTGGCACCACTTTGGAGGGCTTCTGTGGAGAAGCCCGCCAAAAGTGGAACAAAGGGCTCACTTCGGGTCAGAGTTACAGAGGCGAACGCCAACGCCATTTTAGAATCAAGTTTTGGCAAAAATCCCAACCGGAGTTATAATAATAAATATATAAACGGCGGTATGTTTGAGGCTACCGTAAATAAATAATTAAATGTGTTAGCCTAAAACAATGGAAATCCATAGGAAAATATTTGCGGTTGAATATAAAAGTAGTTTCCACTGCCACCAGCCAAACTCGATCAGGGGGGACGGAGACGTGCCCCTCGACTAACAGACCCGGGGCAATCGAATTGCCCCAGCCAGTACGTCCACAATATGATGGTTTGTACTGGTTCTGTTCAGGATTTAAGACTAGTAAAGTCTTTGGTGACTTTACATGCCCTGGGAGACAGTAGTCAGTCCAGGGTATGGAGTCTATGTTGGGGAGTCCCTAGGACACCCCTGGGTTACTGGCACAGAGGGTGCTGTGTAACCCACATCACAAAAATCACATGAGGCCCTATGGAGTAAAAGACCCCATAGCCCATTCAACACAAGGTTAACCAAAGAAACACTCTTCAAACATGCCCAGAGTGAGGGTAAAAGAGTCTCACTCTTGGCAGGAAAAAAAAAAGAAACCCCAGAAATCCAGCAAAGCTGCTTGGGGACTCACTAGGTAGGAAATTCAGCCTAAACAGAGAATTCTCCCTAACACTTCTAGTCCTCTCTTCTCTCTCTCTCTCTCCTGGAAGCCCCCTCTTGGGCCCTTCCCTCACCTCCTGTGGGCAAAAACCTTGGCGTCATCTTTGACTCCACTCTCTCATTCTCTCCTCACATCACAGACATTGCAAGGCCCACTTCCAGCTGCACCTCCTGGAGGTATCCTACTTTTTCTCACGTTCCGCCAGAAGCTCACTGTCTCTAGAGCTCTGGTCCTCTCTAGGCTGGACTACTGCAACTGCCTCTTTCTCAATCTTCCTAGCTCTACTCTGTACAACTAATCCAGAGGACTGCAAGCCTTATCCTTGGCCTCAAGCCCAGGGACTGCATCTCTCCAGCTCTGAAATCTGTCCACTGGCTCCTAGTGGCCACAAGGATCAATTTCAAGACCCTCTGAATCATCCACAAGGTTTTCTGGGGCTGTGGTTCTCTCTATATCCGACACTCTCTTTCTTCTAGAGCCCTCCGCTCAGCTACCTCAAACTCTCTGTGGGTCTGACGCTGCAGGTCCGACGCTTCTCCAAACAGAGAGTGGGGGATAGATCTCTTTCCTCTGCAGGTGCCTCCCTCTGGAATGGCCTCTCTGCCCCTCTCAGACTTGAGCCGGACCACCTGAAGTTCCGGAAGCTGCTCAAGATCTTCCTCTTCTCTCTCCCTCTCCTCTGCTAACCTTCCTGTCTGCTCGTCCTAATTGGTGGCTGCCCTCAGAGTCACATAGGGCAACGCCCAGCCTTGACCAGTCACCCTGACTGCCTTCTGGCCTACCCAGCACTTACGGTCTGGGACTGCATCAGTGTACTCCTCTGCCGCCCTCGCTCTTAATCAAAACCCTGCTGCCCTGATTGCACTTCCCCAGTTACACTTCCCAGCACTTGTCCCCTCTCCCCTGCACTTCTCGTTACATTTGCACGATCTGAATGTCACAAGGCCTAGTAAGATCGTTTGGCTTTTCTTGTGGCGCCTAGAAACACTTGTGTAAAGGCACGTTATAAATGACTTATATCATAAATCACTGAAGCGCTGGCACCCTTAACGGTGCTGGTGCTTCAGTGGTTCCCATCCCACGAGTCCTATGGGACTCCATGGGATATGAACTTAACGTTACTCCGCCAACCCTGGATTTCGGGCGGCAGAGACGGTAATGCAGCTTTCCTGGTATCCCGCCAGACTTTCCGGCGGGATACTGGGAAAGCTGTATTGACCCCCCTTGACTTAGTTTCTAAGGCTTCCGATTACATAAATATGAAACACCCTATCTTCCCTTTAAACAAAATACAAACACATCTGCTGCATCAGTTGCTTTTTTCTCTCAATAACTCTTCCAAGCTGAATAAAATTATACTATACAGCACAAAGAGCTGTCGGATATTGCTTCTTATCGCTTGGGTGCAGATAACTGTAAGGGTGATGTCTTGTCACATATATACAGTGATGAGACACAGATCTGTGTTCCGTCATGTCAAATTGTTTTAATTTTTTTTACATTTATTGTCTTGTACATGGTTTATTCCAAACCTTACACAATCAACAAATTGATCAATCACATTTAATTACATAATAATTCCTCATTTTTCACATAAAATAAATCCATAAAAATTCTACACACATTTCATCCAAGATCTAAATTGTACGACTTTGTCTGCACAAAAGTGGACCATTGTGAGCACCTCATCATGTTATCGCTGTTTTCTGAGTCTCTGCAGGCCTATCAGCGTCTCGTCCAGTAACAACGCGTCCTCTACGTATGCCACCCAAAAGCAGCGTTCCCCCTCTATCATAGGGGCACAAATGATGCATCTTCTAAGGATTCACTCAGGCCTGCTAGGTATCAATTAAAGAGGCAGGGGGCCAAAACGAACCCCTGCCTCAAACCACAAGCTGTTTTTTATTGGGCCAGCCACCTCTCCACTTGAACTTAACCTCACCTGGACCAGAGTGTCACTGTGTATCTGAATCAGGATTTCCAAGAGGTGCTCCGGGATGCCCCACTTCAGATGTTTAGAGCAAAGCCTTACCCTGTCCACCATGCCAAATGCAAGGCTCAGGTCAACACTTGCCACATCTCCTTCCCCTCGGCACTAGCCTGATCGATCAAGGATTGAATAAACAGTAGAGGAGATCCAACCCTCGATACTTCTCAAAACACATTTTTCTAAATTTTTGCTCTCCACGTCAAGGAGGACAATTGGTCGATAGTTCAGAGGTTCCGAACAACTCCCTTTCTTGAAAATTGGCACGATTACCGAGGTGTTCCATGATGCTAGTAAGATTTTAATCTCCAAGACACTTTGAAATAAAATGTACAAAGTCACAGCCCACATTTCAGGATCCCAGGATCCTGCTTCATTAATACATTGCACAAAGCATTTGGGCCTGAGGCACGGGAATTAGAACCAGATTTGATAATTACACACACATTTATCTGGAGATATATCAAGTGTCCATTGGTCATTAAAGACAAAGGTGAAACTATCAGAATTTACCTTTTTATACAATTCTTCAAAGTGTGTCTTCCAGGCCTCTTCAGGGACTGGATTAACCATTTTCAAGGCACCCTTCTGGTTATTCTTATTAACAAGCGACCAAAAGTTTTTACTGGTTTCTTAAAACGGCTCCCAACATCAGTTACCCATCTCTTTGCAATAGTAAGTACCTGTGGGCTTTAACACAGTTTTTATATGTAGTACTGCTCTGTCTTTAATTGATGTCTATTTTCCCCCAATCACCAAGCGTTCCTAAACATAGTTCCATAATTTTCCGATGAATTTGGGCTTTCCTTAACTTGACATCCTTTGCATAGGGATGGGGGCAATTAGACCATAATGGAACAATGTTATTTGCTTTGCATTCAGAGACCTTATTATTTACGTATATTGGAAAGCTCGCCACAGACAGTCCTAAGCTTGCCAGACCATGTTGTGGAGTGCCAAGAATCTACTGTCAGCTTGCTAATGATCTCAAGACTTTTTGGGTTCCAACTAGTTCTGTTCTTATGAGAGTTCACAACAATGTTTCTGCAGGCTGTTTCCCCTGGGGGGTTGATTTCAATATTAAAACGTAGGGCCAAAATGTCGTGATCACTAAATGGGGTACTGACCACTTCAAAGAAGTTAGATTCAGAGAACAGGTCTTCTGATACTACCATGCAGTCAATCCAAGACCTTGAGTCACTTCTGTGCCAGGTAGGGTTTGGTGGAATATCTCCCAATATCTGACCATTTACAATTTGCAGACCCCAGCCTTCCCAAAACTCTCTCCAAGGAGTTCCCTGGCACAATTGTTGTGCCTAGTAAATACTTGGGAAACTCGAGTCACTACCCAGGACCATTGTAGGAGGTAAGCAGTGAGAATTATGATCCCCACCAATGTTTTTTCTGAGTCTGGGAATTCTACTTTGTGGACTTCAAAGATGTCTTCTAAAGTCCCCAATATACGAACCAATTCATTATGGGAACGGTACCAGTAGACATTAACCAAAAGTGTGTGTTTTCAAACTAAATTAAGTTCAAATTGTATGTCTACTGCCAGAACCCCCCTAAATTCGTTATGTATCAGCCTTCCCTTCAGACCTAAACCATGCTTCATTACCGTGCATAGACCCCGAAGGGTCTACTCCCATTTGCTCTAGTCGCTCCCTGTTGAAAAATGAGATGACTTTCCCAACCAAACACTCAATGCACAGGTTTCTTGGAGACACACAATAGAGTACTCATTTAGAGCTTCTAACAGTTTCAGTTCTTGGTTTGTTAGGGAGAATTCTCATTCAATGGCTAATTTCCCTTACCTATAGAGTCCCCCAGCAGCTTTGCTGGATTTGAAGGGTTTATTTTCTTCGCCTGCTAAGAGTGTGCCTCTTCTTTTCACTCTTAGACATGTTTTGCTATGTGTGTTCTAGGCTATTTTTGTGTTTAATGCCTATGGGGTTATCTCTCCCTCATAGGAACCATCTTTACTCACTTGTGTTAAACAGCACCCTCCGTGCAGTGACACAGGGGTGTCGTAGCGACCCCCAAACATCGACTCCATACCCTGGGACTGACTACTGTCTCCCAGGGCATGTAAAGTCCCCATTGACTTTACTAGTCACCTCTTATGAACAAAACCAGTACAAACCATATTATTATGGAAGTGCTGGGGAGGTTTAATAGTGTTTCCCTTGTGTTCATTTTCGAGAGGGTACCGTACAGTCCCTCTCTCTCAAATTTCTGGCTGGTGGCAGTGGTTACTACCGTAAATATTCGACCGCGAATATTTCCTATGGGATTTTCCCATTGTTCGAGGCTACCACTTTTACTGACAGCCCCTTACATACCGCCGGTTTATTTTTTATTAACTTTACTCAGGTGGGTTTTATTTGCCAGAACTTTGATATAAATTCTTTCTCGTGTCTTTCTTTAAACTCCTAACCCAGGTCGGGGGCCCTTTGTTCGTCCTTTTGGCGGGCTTCTGCCGAGAAGCCCTCCTTTCGGCGCCTCTGAGTCTGGGCTGGATCCACTGTGTGGGAGGGGGAGTAGGACCCCTGGACAGAGTTGCCGCAGCAACTCAAGTCGCACTCTAACCGGATAGGCTGGAGGGTCTCCCGCCAAAGTGACCACTTCACTGTGTGACAGCTAGGCTGTACGAATGGGGGTCTTTTTGCATAAAAGCAGGGTCCTGAGGACTGGAAGAGCAAGACGTCGCCACTGGAACTACGGAACCGAAGGGGAGAGAAGCCAAGGACATCTTCAACACCTGAACCACCGGTGAAGCCCTGCTGCAGCATCTCACCACTTTTCTTCCACACGACGAGAGGAGATCTTCTCTGCAAGAGCCTTCTTCCCTTGAGCTGGTGGGACCAACCAGTTCACCAATCGCTTCCTCGGACGTGCCTTGGTCGAATGGCCAGTGCCCAGCACTTGGAGGCCGGATAGCCAGGCAGCCATCCACCCGGACCGTGATTTAAAGGAGCGTACCTTTTTTTCGTCTAGCAGCACCGCGGATGGTTTCATCCCTGGGTAGTGCAGTGACTCGGACCTTCCTCCACGTTGAGAGCCTCTCTTCCTCTGCTGGATCCCCCGAACTGCAGGAACTACCAGGAACAACCGCCACCGCAGGAGCCACTTCTTCATATTAAGGTACTTTGTTCCGCCAGGCCTCCCTTTCTGCGTGGTAGCCCTAAAGGTGTTTTAAATCCTTTATCTACTTGTTGGGTTGGCCGCCCCTTTCGTCTAACATTGTCTTTCGCCTTGCATCTATCTTTTCAAACTTCGTTAACCCAAGACTTGACTGCAGCTACAAGAACATTTTTGCTCCTAAGCTCTTGGTCCTGTACCACTGACTCTGGCTCAGGCCTATTGACTCTGGCTGATTTGTTAGATCTGCTCTCACTAGATTGATTCTCAATAAGAAATGTGTTGATGCACCTGAATCTTCTAAACACCTCTTCCTTCCCACTGTCTTAACTTGAGAAGTGCCATTTTGCTCAGTTTTCATTTAAGTATCTGATTGCTAAAGTACTGCCTTGCTTAACTTGTTCACAAAACTTCAGGGAAATGTTGTTAGGGTGTGTCTGAAGATATTTCGGTTTAACTTGTGCTTTCCCTCCCTTGTGCTAAATTGCTAGAGTGCCATTTGTAGTTGGTTTTCACTATGCCGTTTTGCTCAGATTTTCACTCTACCGCAAACTTGTCTACAATTGACTAGGGAGTTGTGTATACCTGTCCTTGACTGAAATTAACTTGCTTTATTAACTGTGATTTATGTGTTGAACTAGATGTGTATAAAATAAATATATATATATTCTTTTTGATCCAAAGCTTTGGCCAGTGTTTCCTTGTGCCAGAGTGCTGAAGCCCTAATGTGTAAACCCTGAATACTGCTCATCTCCCTCTTGAGATAAGTCTGACTGCTTAGCCACAGCTACCAACTAAATCTTTGTGGTACAGACTGATACCAAAGGGATTTTCTTGCTCTCACCTGTAGTCCTAATCTTGTGTAGTGGTCCAGAGGGAACTGCACGGGATTCTGCCTAACAGGGTTCATTTTCCAAATCCCCTGACATTCCATGAGGCCAAGAGAAAATTGTGAACAATGGGTTTCTTTGTCAGTTCCTCAACAGCAACAAGACGTGCGATAGGAATCATGCTTGTTCACTAAAATAGAGGGAAGCCTGATCCTGCACCTTTGGGGCTTCTACCTACAGCTCGAGGAAGCGCACACGATGTGCAGGCACGTTGGAACTGGGTTTCCTGCCATACACATATTCGAAGTGCCTTTAGCGTCAGTAGCAAGGTCTAACATCAAAATCTATAGATCTAAACAGTTCCACCTCCTGTAACAACATAGAGTACACAATTTTAGACGGTACATTTGTCGTGATAGTGTTGAGTCTGGTTTCATCATGGAATTTCACTTGCTCTATGTCCTTAGTAGAGATCATACGCAGAGCAGGAATTTCGATAAAAAGTGAAAGTATGTTACCACGATTCAACACCAAACCAGGGCAGAGTCTTGGGTCTAGTACGCATTCCAGGATCATAGATGGGGAGTGTTCCCCTGGAACGCAAACCTCGTTCTGCCCCTTGCGTTGATACTCATTACCAACTGCATTTCTATGCAAGATATTAGCCTTGGCCTTTTGCTTCCCATTTGTCCCTGAACAGAATCCTGCACCAAAATCGATTTGATAGTTACTCATTACCTCTTAGTAACAGGTTTAAAAGGATAAAAAACACTTTTCAGTTTACATGAATGACAATTATCACATGTTTTTTTGGGTAGGGTCCGTCAGCTCTTGTGTAAGGTGCAAACAATCTCAATGATGGAACCACAACCAGGTAACCCATGAGCGAAGGCTTTAGATAACACCCAGCTCTAAGTTTTACACTGGGGCCGGTGCAGTCCTGTGATCGTACTGCGGGTCATAATGAATGTGGTTAAAGATACAGAGACCACTACAATCCTCTCTCTCTCCACCACTTGCATGTCCAGTTCCATGGTTGCGGGGCCCTGGCAGTCTCTTAATGATGGAACTCCACTTAGGGTTGCCTCATCACACTTACTTGTCCTAGTATTGGGTGTGCTAGTTATTTTGTTAGCTTCACATCCCCCCTGTGAAAAACCCAAGGGATTTTCACTGTACAGAACCTCTGGGACCAGGGTAGGGGCCTCCGATGGTGAAACACCTCTGGGACCAGGTTAGGGGCCTCCCGTGGTGAAACACGGTATCCCTTTTCCTTTTGAGACCTCTTACCCATCCTACTGTGTCAGATTTACTGACCTTCCAACTACCCCCCACCCCTTTGTATGTAAACACTGAGACGAGGAAGAGCGAAACTGGGAGGATGAAGATTACCAACAGAGAACACACTCAGACACAGAAAACAGACTCTCCCCTTCCTACAGCAGACTGTCCCAGTAATGAGGCCAGACTAGGTCAGGCCTCCCTCTTTAACTACTCACACCTGACTTCACTTGACTCCCAGGCAGTATAAAGGCAGAGCAGAAAAGCATACTTTGAGCGAGCTGGGATGCTGGAAGGTGTCAAGATGGCAGAGGAAGATCATTTGAGCTGCAGAGACTCTGGGAGGCCTGGAGGAGGCAGAAACCACCCCACTGGACCTTTGAGTGCAGGAGAGGCTGCAGTGAGGGGAGAGACCTGTACCTCCAGGAGGCAAAACCAGGGGCAGCTGGGATCTCCTAGCGCTGCCACACCAGCGCTACTCCTCTCGGCCAAGCAGGTGAGCCCAGGTCTCTGAGGGGCAGACGATGAGACCCTGACCTCAAGACTTATCCCCATTGAAGCTCCTGCAGCTCCCAAAGCCAGAGGATGCTGTTTTGGGGAGCTGTGAAGTAAGAGGAAAAAAACAGTGGACTTGAAAGGAGGCGAGCCGTGCTGGATCAAAAGCCTTGACTAGACGGATGGTCTTGATAAACTGTATCAGCCGCTGCCGGTGAGTGAAATGGGAGACCGGCTTCTGTTGATAAATGAAAAGGACATTAACGTGTGAAGTGCTCATTGGGTTGTCGAGAAACTGCGAGCGAAAGCACATCGTAGCAAGAATGAAGAATACAGAGATTGTGCGTGTGAGAGAAGCTGCCAAAGAAATCTGAAGCACTTGAGAGTGTGACCGAGAGAGGAGGCGAATAGTCAAAGTGGTCACACAAGGGTAAAATCAAGGGTACAAACCCCCCCTCGTACTTTCAAAAGTCTTTGACAAAAGGTGAAACAGAGTATAAAGTAACATAAGTAATTATTAGCCCTGTGATGCTAACTAATAACTGCAGATACTAAAAGCCTCGGGAGCGGAGGCCGGTATAAACCTTTAAAACTGTATCCAGTATTGTAGGTTGCGTGCAGGACGGCAGCCGCGAGAAAGAGAAGCCTGATGTGTTGAAAGTAAACGCACTGGCTACAATATAACAGAGTGACCCGGCGAGACCCGATCACCTATCTGAAGTCTCTGTATTGAACTGGCAAGTACTTTCAAGTGAAAGCGTGAAAGATTGCACAGTAATAAGTGTGATACTAGCGGTTTGAAGGCTTGTGCCCGATCGAGGGAAGCCAGAACTGCCTACAGACTAAGGTCTGAGTCCAGAGGAGGGAGACCTGAGTGAATTGGTGAAAGTGCCCCTAATATTTGTTTAAAAAGACATTAAGATCTGCTGAGTGTTACAAGCTAGTAGAACTGGTAAAGGTAACCGAACTTTTATAAATAAACTATACCGTAACTGTGATTTGAAGGCAACAGTGAACCCGACGGAGGGATGCCAAGTGACAGCAAGGGAAGGTGAATCCCGCATTTTGATAAAGTGACTGAATAGTGGTGTCAAGACGAAGGTGAACCCAACAAAGGGGTATCACGAGAAAGCCGGGTAAGAGAGGAATCCTGCATGGCGTGAGCTTGGGGAAAGTCTTGTGATGCCAAGCAAAAGACATTGATTCGAGGGATCTTGCCTTTTCAGAAGAAACTGCTTCCTGATGCCTATAGTCTCTAGGGGTGCTCACAGTCATGCCACTGTTCTGCCTTGTCCCGTGATGTAATGTGGTTAAGGGAGTGCTGCAGTTCAGCAGTACTGAACTAACGAAACCCTTTTGAACATATCAGTTTGTACTAAACTCTTTTGCTGTACATATCATTGTCCCGCACCCCTTTGTTATATAGAGTAAGGCTTTGGCAAGAGGTTTATTAGTATAGGCCATTTTGTTTTGACACAACACCACTAGGACAGCGTTTTCTTTACTTTGATGGTCGTAGCTTGCTCCCATCTTAGATTTAGGATTAGATTAGGCCCTTTTCTCACCCAAGTACTGTTCAATAAACACCCTTGGATTGTACTCCTTGTGTCGGTCGTACTTCTGATAACCGTGCCTTCCTTACACCCCCCACAACTGTATTGGTGACATTGAATCGCCCTCTCAACACAGTCAGGGATTTTAGTTGAGACAGTAATTGAATGGCTCGGACATGCAATCTTGTGGGTACTAAGAAGCTGGTTAGACTCCACCTTCCTATTTTCCAGTTGAGGAGGCCCAGAATTGACTGCCATATCGGAAGGTTTGGTCAGGTCTATTATTTCGGAGCCCAACCTTGTTGCAGTATTTGCATATCCATGCCCTGGACCAATCCCTTCATGCTGTAAATCTGTTTGAATACTTTCATCACATCTGGCCCCCGACCATGGGCCTACTGTTGGTAAAGTGTTATGATATGATATGGCTTTATAACGCGCCTATACACAAGTGTTTCAAGACGCGACAAGGCAGGGAGGGGGGAACAAGGGGAGACAGACAGCGATCCTACTAGGCCAGGTGTCATTCAGATCACGTACGTGCATGGGAGGGGAAAGTGGGAAAGTGCGAGGGGGAAGGGGAGGGGACAGTGCAGTACATAATAGAATAAATAACAGTAAGTAAAAGTACGGCCAGCAGGTGGCAAGTGCAGGGGTAAGTGCAGAAAAAAGGTGTCAGGTGCTGGTAGTGGGATTGTAGGGATACAGGGGTTGCCGGGAAGGCAGTGTTGAGAGGCTTTAGTTGTTTTGAGGATCCAATGCCATTCCGCATTCCAGTTAATTTACTGGTCTCCCAATCACAGGAGTGACAACGATACCCGGCTCGCACCTGTGCCCTCCCCAAGTGGCCTGGTTTGGGTACTACCATCACCTTTTGTTAACGTGCAGTCCTCCGCTAATGTGTCTATGACTGCTTTGACCCTCCTGTCGGGTTTTTGCTTATTTCTTGAAGACTTCTGTGTTTGTGACAGGGTGGTAAACGATTTTGCCTCCAGTGCTGCTTTTTCTGTAGTGTGTATGGAACTCGAGAAATTGCGTGCGCTGGTTCTAATGTTCTGGCGACTCAGTGGTACTGGTGTCTTCTTTCGCCTCTGGCTTCCCTCTCAGCTGCAAACACGGTCTGCATTGTTTCTTCCTCTTCCACAGTTCTGCTTCTCTCTCTAATGGCTGCACCTGAGGGGTCTTTTTCAGTGTGCTTCTGGCAATGGTATTGCTGGAATCAGGTAAGATGCGCTTCAGGCGATGGTATCACTGGAATCAGGTAAGAAGCGCTAAAGGCGGCGGTGAGCGGTACGCTGCTGCTTGAGCAGACTAAGGCGAAGCGCTGGCATGCGGGCGGGGCAGGCTTAAATATCCTGGTCCCAGCCACGCCCCTTTGCTCTGCTTTGTGGCTCCACCCTGCCACTCCAGAAAGATACTGCACGTGTAGCTCAATGCATTTCTATGGCCACGCCCGACCTGGATGCACGTGGGGGCCCTGCAGGGGATAAATAACATGTGCACTAGAAATAAAGTGTGCAGAGCACACTTTCTCATGAGCCTGGTGCCGAGGTGCCAGGACTGGGTCCAACTGGACCCTTTAAGTGATGGAGCTTGTGGTCCTTGCTCTGTGGCCATGACACATTCCCTTATCTAAGTTTCTCCTCCCTTGGCTTAGGCGCCCTCTATTATTATCAGCCCTTAAATACTGAGTCTCTTCTCCCCTAATTTACAATGTGCACTGCCTTCTTTGCTCCAAGGTGGAGAATTTCTCTCCATAAGCGGGTATGTCCAGACCCTCCCCCTCCCCACTCCTCCCGATCTACCCCCCGGATTCCGAGAATCATTCTGGGTAACTACTGGGTGGTCAAGGTGGGGAGTTAGGGAGACTTGACTAGAGATTGAATAGGTTGTAAGATTCAACATATCCACCTCTTGGGGTGAAGTGTCCACTGCTGAACTCTGATCTAATAGGGGAGTCTGGATGGTAACATACCTCTCGAGCATAATTGCTGCTGAATTCTGTTTTTTTTTTAAAGGCTGTTTTGTTTTCTTACCCTGATGTAT
The DNA here is from genome assembly GCA_002915635.3 of Ambystoma mexicanum. Lineage (NCBI taxonomy): Eukaryota > Metazoa > Chordata > Amphibia > Caudata > Ambystomatidae > Ambystoma > Ambystoma mexicanum. The sequence continues at coordinate 1,077,951,085 of CM030325.1, read as the reverse complement.
CACCCCTGTAGGGGAACCATGATCATGAGGAGGGGTAGTCAGTGTACCTATAAATCTTTGCGTAAATGGATGATTTTTGGTAGGGAGGGTTGTTTTTTGAGTTTTTTCCTGCTAGGAGGTTGTCTTAATAAAATGTTATCTGCCCTTTCTGCCTTTTGAACACATCAACTAAGGGCTCATGCAACTCCTCCTTATCCTTAGCAGAGACGTGGGGATCCTCCTGTTGAATTGAATTCTGGATTATCTCTGGACTATTAGAGGCAATCGTTACATGAGGGATTCCATTCAATCCTTGGACATCCACCTCGATAACCAATCGAGACTGAAACCTATTGGCTATAGATTTGTTTACTGAAGTTAAATCTTTGTATTTCTCTTCCAAATGGTTTATCCCATTAGATTGAGGCCCCACCCTGGTCAGAGAGCTCTGCTCCATTAAATCAACTTTTTCCAATATCATATTGATTAGAGAGGTTTGTAAGTCAGTTTTAAGGCTTCAAACAATATTGTCAGCACTATGATCCCATTGTTCATAGCTGTCAGTATTATTTCAATTAGTGGAAGACCCAATGGATTCAGACCAAATGATCTTCTCAGGGTTGGTTTTGCAAAGGATATAGCTGAACTTGAAGACAAATTCAAATTGGAGTTTAACGACTCTGGATATAGGAGATCCTGGCAGGTTTAAAGGATGGATTGGTGTTGTCTTTCCCTAATTGAGTATCCTGTACCAAAATCTGCTAATCTTGGGAAAGGGCCACAGGTACTAATTCTGAAATCGTCGGAATTACAAGAATAGCCAGTGGGGTCAGTATTTGATCACCTGGCTGCTGGTCTCTCATCACTTTTAAGGGGGCTTAAAGACCTTGGGAGTAGTGGATCGGCCTCTCCGTAGTGTTACCAAAATGAACCTGCACTTCCGTGGATATGGGCAACTATTCATTCCCTTCCCTGACTACTCTCTCCAGCAGTTAATCTTCTTTTTCAAATGTTGGTTCCCTCCTACTTGTAGATATCACCTGGTTTTGTTCAATCTGTCTCGCTTTCTCGACCAAGGCGCAGTCGGGTATCTCATCAAGATCTATTAAGCAAATGTCCTGAGCCCTCGTTCTTTCTTGGGAAGGTTTAGATATAAGAGTTGGGGGATGAAAGTTTGTCTCGGCTGGGGGCATAACAAATTATTCCTGATCCCCTTTCCGCCAATACCTTCTAATGTCTGAAGGGAGAGATTTGACCCATGTGCCCTTAAAGCCTAGCTGCAAAGGCGGGCCAGGTTGTTTACTTTGTCCCCGAGTCTCCCCCCAGGGGGGCCCCAGAAACTCCCCCGATCTGTCTCTGCGGCATTGCTGTTTTTAATGTGTATGTATATGATATACAAACGTGATTACCAAAATTTCCACTGAGATGAAATTGTAGACGTCTACTGCCGCTTGCCAAAAATAATACACCTTCACTTTACAATTCCTGCCATCCGTAACCACTTTTTAATATAGATAATCCTCCTCCAATATTCAAATATATAGGATTCTAAAATCAAGATGATATAGTTCCCCTCACATCATCCCGCTTAGCCGCTTAACAGCTGAACAGCAGTCAGCAAGCACTCCTGAATGCATGTGTGCTGATGCATGCACCCGCTGCTTTTACATTTTTTGGTGGGAGTGGGCGGGGCAGAGTCCGGCAAGGATTATTTATCAAATCATAAGTTCCACAAAGTCTCCAATAATATATATTCTTGGGTCACTTCTCCAACAAGTCTCCACAGCTGAACAGCACTCAGCGAGCACTCCTCCATGCGCCCTGATACTGCGTCTGATACACCTTTCCAATCGTATCCACCTTCCCATGCAGGTGCTGCTCTTACTTCTTCCAAGACCGCACTGTGTCCCGTCTGCCCTTCTTGTGGTGCAGCCACTACTGCCCCCTGACTGAAAGTTTTGCTAACCTCTTTTGCACTAGTTTTGCTTCCTCTATTTGTACCCTTGTGCCATTTCCATTTCCTTCTCCTTCACCCGCATATTATTTTGTACAATTATAGAATGTATCTCCACCCACTCTTTCGCATCGATCCCCACTATCTTATCAAGTGCTTTCTGCACTTCTTTGAGAGCCTTTTTTATCCCCAAAATAGAAAAATGTAATTGACTGATCCCATGGTTCACCCATTTCAGCCCTCCTCATCTCTTGTATTTGTAAAATATACTGAGCCAGATCTTCAACATCCCGCATTGTACGTTGCATTACTGACTGGAGATCTGGTGTATCGGGGTATGCGCGTTCTAGCACTGCGCACACTGATCCTGATATCATTAAAATTGGCACCATTGTGAGTGTAATCTCCTAATCGCACCACAGGATACCCTCCGTTAGACCAAATGTCATCCGCCTGATCTCCCAATATTGCCACAAACAAGCTCTTCATGTCACCCACTGACGGGGTAATGCCTGCCATCTGCATTTGGAACGTGTAAATCCACTTTCCCGCTCAAGCTGTGAGGGACGGTTGTGCTATTACTAATTAGTTTTTTTTTCCATTTGTGGCTATGGTACACACTGTGACCTTCCTGGCAACAGCGGAGACTGCGCTCCCACCATCTTAGTCACTTTCTTTTTGGCCACCGACTTTCCCTTCCTGACCGCCATGCACCCGTGGCAGTTCCTCAGCCTGGGCCCCCACAAATTCTCCACTGGTGGCGATATCACAAGTCATCCCAACTCATCCACTGTGCCCCACTCCTTTTCCCCTGTTCCTGCTCCCATTTCGTTATCGGACTGTACCAACCCATAATCCAAACTTCGTGCCCGCAGTCTTCCCCATCTTCTATTTCCCTTCTCAATATGCACATCTCTGATCACTGTACTATCAATTCTAAACAAGATGTCTACCACTCTTCACTTGTCTGTCCTGATAGGTGCTCGCTTTCCATCCCCTCTATCCAACTTCAATCTTGCCAAATCTTCCTCTTTCCTCCTTAATGATTCTTCTTACTCTTTCTGTGGCTTTCAATCTACATCCCTCTGTTCTTGACCTCACACAGCTGGGGACACTACAGGGTTTGGGAGATTCTGGTACTGGGTAAGTGACGAATGAGGAGGAAAAGCAGTGGTGGGTAAGGGGACATGTGTTGGGTTTGTGGACCGTGATGCTGCATGGGTGGGGTAGCACCCTAATGGGAGATGATGCACTCCTTGTGTCAGCTGTGCTGCTTGTGTAGGGACCGATATGAGGAGGGGTTCCTGAACCACCGGAGCAGTGTGCATGGTAAGGATCGGGACACACATTGCGGGTGGCCTGCTGGCTGCCTTCGAAGGATCAAGGGGGCCATATTCTAAATCCTCCACCATCTTCCATAACTCCAACACTTCCTTTCTATTCTTCAACTTGTTCCCCTTATATTTTGCTGCTAAGAACGTATATTTGTGACTTAAAATGTATTTGTTTCCTGTTCTAGCCGTGGCTTGTACATGCCCCCTCTTGTCCAGCTACTCTCTATGATACTTCATGATCTTCTTCCTAAAAACTGGAGTACTGTGCACATATACTCCAATGGGGTCACTGGCTCAATTTTAGCCGCCCCTACTCAGATGTTGTATAATAACCCACTTACTTGAGCACCAATCCAGTGGTGCCTCGACATCCCACTACCCCACCCCTTTCGTTGTTCCAAATACCCGAAACCCTCTTATTTTCGCGCCACACACCTACACTCACACTTCCGGAGCCCTCTCTTATTACCACACGCAAGCCCTCTCATTTACCACACACCACTAAAACTCAACAGGCCCTAACACTGCCCGCTCACACCTCCATTCCACCCTATTTCAATACATATATGTACAATGTAAGGGAGGCATAGTATCAAAAGTATGACACTGACACAAGAGGTATACGTTTCGAAACATGTATTCCATTTTCGGGGTTTGGAAAAACTCCTGCTTTGCCCTATATATCTATGATGGGAGTAGTCTCTACCATCAAATAATAAAGAAAACACAGTCCTAGCCAGTATCTGTCAAATATAAAATGGCCTATACTAACAAAACCTAATGCCTACCCTAACTCTTATACAAAAAGTGTGTAAAGGGGAATGTGTTGGCAAAGAAATATCAGTATTATAACAAAGGATCAACATGGCTGAGTCAGCTCCCCTACCCGCGTTGAACAGCTTGCAGAAGGTAGCCTCCGTAAACAGGATGACACACTCTGGTTCAGGTTATCAAATAATGGCAGTTCAAAACGTGGGTGGAGGCCCACTTGGCCTTCCATGTTAAAGTCACTTACTCCAGCTTTCCAAGAGTTCTTTCACAGTTCAACAAAAAGTTCACGTAGGTCTCCCTCCGTCTGGATCGGACAACAAAGATTTAACAGTTCACATAGGTCTCCCTCAGCCGGGCTCGGACCTCTCAAACACAGCACTTGTAGGGTTTCCCTTCCCCAAGCTTTATTCACATTTGTTAGGGTTTCCCTTCCCCTAACTTATTTCATGCTTTCGGTCCCCCTCAGTTGGGCTCAGACCTTTCACTGTTATCGAAGACTTTAGAAAGTGCAAGGCTCTTACTATAGACCTCCGCAGGACCACTTCAACTTTCACTACAGCTCTCCCTTTGGTTATTTACCCCAGTGTCTCTTGGTCTTGGTAGTTCCATACCATAAGCACAAAAGTTGAAAGAAATCTTTATCGCAAAGCATTCACCTATTAAATTCCCCTTTTGGCGGGGTTAACCTTGACCATTGCGCATTTCAGAGTTCATTCACTTTGCTGCTTTATGACAAGATATCACACATTTCACAGAGACCTTCGGGTGGGCTACTTCCTTTCGCTGGACCACTCCGCTACCCTATATGACTGGCTTCAAAGTTATCGGTAACTTAAAGTTCACTACTGGTTTGCTTTCCCTCACAGCTCATTAGCATATGCACAACCTTCAATTATAGGTACACTGTTGCGGCTTCAATGTTTCCTTAACACACACTGGTCTTTCGCTAACTCACCGGCTGTGTGTATACCTTGTGGCTTTGATTCACGAGTCAAGGTTGAAACCACAGGCTTGGCATCAACTCATCAGGGAGGGTTGCTGGCGTCCTTGAAACACAATGCAGTGTTCTTGTCTGCGATTTGCCCTTCTCTGCGTATCCATCACAGCTCTTTGGAGGCAACAGCCTCCTACGGGGATCTCCTGCATTTCACTACCCTTTGTTCTCGTTCCTCGATCGGTCGTTCTGATCCAGTGGGTTCTTCATCCACCGGGAAGATCTGCTCCTTCACGTGTTCCACCTTGTTTAGAGTATGTCTCTATGTTCCGCTTTTATTCGTGTGGGGAGAGCTAATGGGTATCAGATGTATGGGATTAAAGTCAAGTGTCTGACTTTGCCTGACCCGATTAGCGGGACATGTCCAATGAGATATGTAAGGGTTAGCCTCTTTACTCTCTGCCTCCTTCTTCCTCTGCCCATTGTTTTTGAGGAAAGTGGGGGGGAGTTGGGAAGTGGGAGAATCCTATGAAATAGGATGAGATATGGGAAAGGGAAAGAGGGGAATACCGCATCTCACGATCGGTTGCCTCACGGACTGGTCCACCCCCAGAGTCTGGATCCAAAGGCGATGGCCGTGCCCTGGCCACGTGAGAGAGAGAACCCCAGGGACTAGCAAGTGAGACACCATTTAGTTTCTCACAACAACAAAACTGGAATCCTCCTTGATCCACACCACTCCAATTAAAACACTGATACAATACTTTCCGTTCTCCCATGCCCAATCAATACACGGGCCTCTAACATCATTCCTCTTTTCCTCCTAATGGCGCATGGCAGTCTCCTTACCCCAATCGGGAAGAATCCTTTTTACGGCATATAATAATAAAAACAAATAGAACTACAAAATGCCATGTGGTCTGTCCACTCTACAATCACACTACTATCAACACGCCAACACTCTTCTCCACACCCTACAACACTCACACTTCCCCCACCCATGTTGTTCTCTCCCGCAAAGGGTGCACTTACATCTACGTGATCTCCTCAGTTCCTCCGTCACGGGGTCCCATCAACGGCCTGCACAATCCGGAAGCTGTGCCACGCTCCAAAGAACAGACAGGAATTCGGGCAACACAGCTCCTGTAAACCTCCTCCAATTTGTGCACAGGGGGTTGGTCGCTGCAGGTGGGTGTGGCCCCTCCAGATGTGCGGCCAGGAATCCTCTGTCCCGATGGTGGGTCTGGGATCACATCGTGGTCATCAAATTTGTAAGGCAGACCTCCAGATAACCAGACACAAGGAAAACAATTCTCTAAGTAAAAAGGCTTGGTGCACCTCTTTGTGCAAGGAAAACAAATGTGTTGTGTATCAGAATGGAAAAAGGTGACAGAGGGTGCCAGAGAACCAAACTGCCACAGAGCTCACTGGGTTAATTCAAAGGATGCAGGTCATTATGAAGCAGATCATTGTCACTCGTGACACACACTGTATACAGTGTTCATACCCCATCCTCATTGGCTTCCACCTATATACATACTACCATTTCCCTATGGTCCCTGGGCCGATTGGCCACACTCTAATCTACCCCTGACTTCTAACACGTGGTCTTCTACTCTTGTCACCTTGGTTCTCTGCTACATAATTGTCGGGTTGCATGATATGGTCCCCTCCCCATAGGCCTAGTCACACAGTGTACACCTGGTCGTTAAAATGAGCTCACTGGATTCCTTCGATGTCAAATTGGCACTCTAGAATAAAAGAGCACTTCTCTTGACCCCAGACATGCGGGGCGCCACCACAATGCCTCCCCGGGGCAGGACTAAACCTGTTGGCATCACCTCCCGCTCCTCATAGTACAAATCACAGAGTGTTTCACTCCTCACTACCCCCTTATCGGCTGCTCCTCCCTGGAGCTCCTCCTGGGCCTCTCGAGGACCACACTAATCAGCCAAATTCTGAAGGATTTAGATGTTCTGCTTGTGGACATCTAGCAGTTCAAATGGGGTGGCCATCATTCTCCGGGGCGCTTGTTCCCTAAATCTAGATCAGGCCTTCGGCAGCTCAAGACCTCTGCCCCAGCTCCCATGGGTTTGCCGTTCGGGATGGGCGCAGCCCTACCCGCACTCGGCCATTCGCATTCATTTCTGGTTTTGTGGGCCTGCAACATGATACAATTGTATTTTATCTATCAGGCCTGAAGGCCTCTATGTTCGATTTCCCTGCTGGGGCTTGTGCTTGGGAATGTGATTCAGATCTCCTTGCCATGGTGTACTGCTACTTTCACTATGGCCCGCGACAGTCTAGGCCTCCCTCTAAATATCGCAGTGCTTCAGTATTTCTCGCAGCGAGGACCAGGGCTAACATTTACATTGTGATTCATTACATTTCTACTATTGTACCTACGTTTCTACAACGGCTACAAAATGCTATATGTGTTACAACCTATTTTGCATGTTTCACCCCCCCCCTCCAGCCGCCACCGTGCACCTCATTTATCGACCACCAGGACCCATTGCCTCTTTCACAGAGGACATTGCATCACTTATATCCATAAACACCAAACCCAACTCGCAAACCATCCTACTTGGGGACTTTAACCTCGGTCTCAACGATCCTAAAGACACCAATGCCCTTGACTTAGCCAATTCATTATCTGATTTGGGTCACACGCACATCATCCACGAATCTACCCATATTAAAGGTAGAACTCTAGACTGGCTCTCACACATCAACTGCTCTATTGACCTCCTATCTAATGACCCATGCATCTGGTCAGACCACCACAAACTAACCTTTGCTATCAAAGCTAACACCACCCACTCAGCGCCCACCATCGCCCCTGCCATCCGCACGAGAAACAAGAAAGACATTACTCCCGACAAACTCCTACCTTTACTACTCCCCATATTGAATAACATTGATTCAGATGCAGACCCTACAGCTCTAGTGGACACCTACAACCAGGCTATACTTAAAGCTCTGGATTCCATTGCCCCGCTAAAACTGCGGAAACCGAAACCACAGCGTCACCTTAACACATGGTTCACGCCACAGTTAAGAGAACTACGTAAAGCCAAAAGAACCGCTGAGGCACTTTGGAAAAAACATCCCACAGCACCGAACAAATCTGAACTAACCTAGTATCCTCTAGCTACAAAGAAGCCATACTCCTAGCCAAAAAAGACTCCTATAACAAAAGGATTACACAAGCGGAATCCAATACTAAAGAACTCTTCAAAATACTCAAAGAATTAGAATCCCCTATTGCCCCGACTGACAAAGGCATTACTGACGCACTATGGTGCAGAACATCCAGAAAGCCTTATTAGATAAAATAGCTTGTCTACAATCCAAAATTAACGCAAAAAAATCTGTGCTATCTGCAGACCCTAACCACAAACAACTGCCTAACATACCCCAACCTTCCAAACGACTTGTAAACCTTTCAGCTTCTCACCCCTTTCAACGTGGGAAGTAGAAAACATCATCAGGAAACTGAAACCTTCAAACTGCCAAGGCGATGCCTGCCCTGCCCCGATTGTTAAAGCAGCTGCACACGATCTGGCGCCATTCATTACCAATCTCATCAATGCCTCTTTCAAATCTGGAAATAGTTCCTGACAATCTTAAAGACGCTTGGGTCATTCCACTCCTTCAAAAAACCTACGCTTGACCCAGCTAACCCGTCTAATTACAGACCAATAACGACGGTACCTTTCCTATTAAAAATACTGGACAGAGCAGCCTACTTACAAATACAGGCTTATCTAGAAGCCAACAACCTCTTAGGGCTCAGGCAATCAGGCTTCCGACCAGACACGGTACGGAACTGCACTTATTGACCTTACCACCCAGATCCAAACCTTGAAAGACCATGGCAAACTTGCACTCCTTTTATTGCTTGACCTGTCTGCAGCGTTTGACTTGGTTAACCATCAAACACTCTGCCAACACCTGAAATCTGCAGCCCACTTTTCAGACGCAGCCACGGCATGGATCAGTTCCTTCCTGGCGAACAGAACCATGAGGGTCTTCTCTCCCACAGATTCCGCCGAGCCGGCCCCAGTACCTTGTGGTGTCCCGCAAGGCTCATGCGTGTCCCCGACACTTTATAATATATTCACGAAACCCCTCTTCGATATCCTAGACTATCTGGGTGTCACGTATACCAACTACGCGGACGACACCCAGATACTCTTTCCTATCACGGGTGACTACGAAATAGACAGTACGACCCTCAATGAAATCTACTCAGTTATACAAGCATGGATGGCACACCATGGCTTGTGTCTCAATGACGATAAACCGAGCTGATTATCTTGGGCACTCATGCCAAACTAAAATCTCAATCCCTCATTCAAAGCATTTACCATAGATGGCAATCTATCTCAGTCTCTAATACACTAAAACCTTGGTATTTACATTGATGCTACCTTATCCCTCTCTAAACAAACCAACGCAGTAGCGTCATCAGCTGCTTACACTTGCAAGCTTATCACTGCATGCAGACCATTCATCTCCGCACCCAACTGTATCACTCTAGCGAGAGCTCTAGTCCTTTCCAAAATAGACTACTGCAACGCCCTTTACTTGGGCACCAGCCATAAAAATATAATAAACTACAAGTAGTCCAAAACAACGCAATCAGAGCTGCCCTGAACATCCCCAAAAAAGCACACATATCTGAGACCAGACGTAACCTACACTGGCTCCCTGTCAAGCACAGAATATCCCTGAAAACGCTTGCCCTCACACACAAAGTCAGGGCTAACCTTGCTCCAGCATACCTTACTAACCACTTCACACCACACTCTGCCTTGAGACCTCTTAGAATAGCCCAAACTAACACCTTGACCATACCGAGATTTAAACTCCTCAACTCGGTTGGAGCTAGCTTCCCGGTACAAGCATCCAAACTATGGAACACCATCCCCCCACATCTACGCGCAGAACCGTCATTCAACCGGTTCAAACATAGCATGAAATGTTGGCTCCATAACACGGACTCCTGACAGCTTATCTTCTGCGCATGCACTTGTTTATTATGCCAGTTCCTACCTGTAACTATTTTGGAACCTGGCCAACTGTATTGTTTTGATTGCATATTTATGTAACTGTATCCTTCCTGTAACTGTAACGTAACTCTGTTTAACCCTGTAACCAGCTCTACCTTACGCGCCCATATGCCCCAGGGCCTGGCTGCGCTTTATAAATAAACTAAATACAAATACAAATACATTCATTTTCCCATGCACTAGTATATTTTCCTCAATCTAAATAGTTTGGAGGACATGGGAGTTGGACGTGCATCCCAACACTAGTTCATAGAAGTCGATATAGGCACGCTACTGAAATACTCAGGGAATCATGCATTGATGCACAGAAGATCGCAAGGCAGAAAACGGAGACAGTCCCACTGGTGACTTGAAACTGTACCATATGTTTGTCCTCAGTGATCTCTGTTAGCTTCACTTAATGCTGTATGAAATGCAACACACAGGACACGGCTAAGTCTTAGGTCCTCGCTGTGTTCCCATGGATGTGCTGCCATCACGATTTCAAATCCCACTGCAATGGCGTCATGTACAGAGCTGACTTTGATGTTCAAAATTAGCGTTTTATGTTTCCACAGAAAAGCACAGAAACAGGAGCGTGCAGTCAGTCGGGCAGCATCAGGCAGCAGAAGGCTGACATACCTCAGATTCGATGCTTGGGATGGTCTCTTTAAGCGTGTAGAAAGAAGGGACTGATCTCCCACTGAAGGCATTCCCACGAAGAGACAGGCGCTGCAGCGACTGCTTAGTACTCAGTGCCCAGCACAGGGGACCGGTGCTACCATCTGTGAGGCCGGTGTGGGACAAACTGCAGAGTGAAGAGAAGTAAATCAACCACATTTGCTAACATTAAAGAATGAAAACATAACTGTACTTAAACAAATCTACTATCTGCACTAACCCTTTTTGATGCAGTGTGTGCATTCTCAGGTCCATTGTAGTGCCAGGACAAAGTCCAGCCTCTGCACTCCAATGGTGGGCGATGCACATTAGGTGTTCATTATCATTTAGAGAGTGGCGCCTCAAGTCTACATTTATCATTGTCTCAATGTGCTCAAATGCTCTATGGAGCTGTGATGAAGCTGGTCAGATAGCACAGCGAGTAGAGCGCTCGCTTGACATCTGTGTAGTGCCTGCTGACGCAGGTTCGTATCCCTGCAGGGCCAAACTCAGCCTTTCATCCTTCCGAGGTCGATAAATGAGCACCACACCCGTGGTAATAATAAGCAGCGCTCAGATACCTGAGGGTACGTAGCGCTATATAAATACTAAATACATTTTAAAAAAGTCCCCTGCCTGGCTCTGCAAATTCTCAGGAAAGTTACTCAGGAGGCCAGAGGCCTCGCCAAGCCAATGGATGTTGGGTCCAGTGGCCAAATAGGGAGGATTCCGGGCCACTCCCACTTGCTCCCCATTGCTTGTCGAGGGGCCATTCACCATAAAACCGCCAGACACCCTCTCAGTCAGGGAGCTCAGAACTCCACTCCTTTTAACTAACATTGAACCAGAGATGACAGGCTGACTCTTGACACACCTCGTGTGAAATTTGCAGGGCTCCCATCCATGGCAGTTCCAATACTGATTTCTACATGTCTGGTGCTCTTGCTCTTCTGCAATGGTGAGGATGGGCTAAAAAACAGTGGAAAGTTGCCCAGAGCAATACAAGTGGTTAAGATTAATACAAAGCCATCATATTTTTGGATTATTGATATAGGTTTTGGCCAGCCCCCCCAGTCTAAACTAGACATAGTTGGTCTGTTGGAGCAGGCTGTGGCTGTAAGCTTGAGGAGTCTGAAGAGTTTGATACGAGGAAGCCAGGATGTCCCATGGCAGGTGGGATAGGCAGAGGAGCTACGAGACACGGCATGTAGGGAACAGAGGTGCAAACCTGAAGGAGGAGAGGGGGCCTGGGACTAGAGAGTGCTAGCAGAGACTACAACCCCCTGAGAAGCTTGAGCTGTACCAATACCTGGTTGGTGCCCAACAATACAACCTGACAACCTGAACATGTAATCTCAACCAAGGATTCTAAGGAGCAAATCAAATTTGAGCTTGTTGGGAACTCTTGCTTTTAGATAGTCGTGGGTACTAGATCCAGGAAAGCTTGCATCTCGATAGGTGGAAAGCAGCATACACCCTCGGCAGCAAGCGGCATACACCCTGGGATAGAGGCAACGAGCACCATACATCCTGGGATATAGGCAGTGAGTGACATACACCCTGGGATACAGGCAGCGAGTGTCATACATCCTGGGATATAGGCAGCGAGCAGCATAAACCCTGGGATATAGGCAGCGAGGAGGCATACATCCTGGGATATAGGCAGCGAGAGGGAGGCATACACCCTGTAATATAGGCAGCGAGCGCCATACACCCCTGGAATATAGGCAGCGACAGGCATACATCCTGAGATATAGTAAATATGGAGTAAAGGTCAAAATAGTCCCTTATTTCAGCCTAATAGAACTCTTTGGCGAGCCTTGTCAAAGTTTTTCTGTTTTTTTGTATGATTTATTGATGAACGGTTGTTCGCTGGGCTGCACTGTGGTTTTCTTTTGTCTGAGGCTGATCAGACTGTAAACAAAATTCAGTAGATGCTCTTTTTGAAAAAGACGGAAACCTGTTGAATTGCGCCCTTAGCGTGCTAATTTGTTGAAATAAATGAGAGAGGAATCCGATTTGTTTCATTTGTCCATAGTTTTTTTGTTTATTTTCAAAATAATCAAATACCCTCGACACGTGTTTCACTGTCTTTAATATTAGACAGTTCCCCAGGAGGGAAAAGAAAGCCTTTTTATGGCTCACAAAGCATAGAAAGCCTATATCCGGCTCACAAAGTATCAGTGTTTATCTGAAAAATGAAAGAAGGTTAACAGTTTTACTCATAGCTCTCAACTTTTTCGATGCAAAGGCGGGTGAAATCACCCGATTTTGTGTTTGGCGGGTGAGAGGCCCATTGAAATGAATGGGCGTGCACGAGGCTTGGCGGGTGACTCACCTGTTTACAAGGCGGGTGACACCCGCCAAAAGCGGGTGAGTTGAGAGCTATGTTTTACTTTAATGCCTTCTAGTGTATTGTAAGCACTTGCTCTATTAGTTTCCTAAAACACTCTAGTCAAAACCAATACTTTTTGTTTTCAAAGAATAGCGCTGTGAATAACATTTGTGGGAAGATAATATGTAGCTTTAGCTAATCATGAATATACATTTTTGTAAACAATTATAAAAAAGGCACTTACTTTTAAAGTACTCTTGGGCCAAAATATATGGAAGAAATTGGTTCCCAACCTAAAATGGCACTCGCATACAAAAATAATCCATAACAATCGGTAATCACAGAATGTATGTAAACATACCAGTAAGACACAAAAACGAATAGAATCATGCTTTAAAACAAAGTTAGCAAAAAAAGAATCATTAAAACTAAAGAAGAAAGTAATTCAAATGGTCCCAATCCAAGATGGAGGACTAGCGGTCACGTGACAACTACTATCACGTGACCGGGCTTCCAAATGACACTAAATACGGAAACAAACCAAGCGGCATGAAGGTTATCAAGCCGTCTGATCCCGCATCGAAAAGGATCGTTTTCTGCAATAGAAAAGGTAAGCTTTGCGAGAGCCTCCTTATAAAATGACAAAACGCTAGCATAATATCAAATCGGAATTCTCAATGCAAGCTATATGAGGCACGAAAGAAACAGAGAATGATTGAAACGCCATAGCATTTCGTTTTGCTTCCTTCACAGGTTACCAAAAATTTTGAAAACCTAAAGGAAGCAAGAAAAAGAAACGCTTTTCAAGGCCAATTTCTTCCATATATTTTGGCCCAAGAGTACTTTAAAAGTGAGTGCCTTTTTTATAATTGTTTACAAACATTTATATTCATGATTAGCTAAAGCTACATATTATCTTCCCACAAATGTTATTCACAGCGCTATTCTTTGAAAACAAAAAGTATTGGTTTTGACTAGAGTGTTTTAGGAAACTAATAGAGCAAGTGCTTACAATACACTAGAAGGCATTAAAGTAAAACTGTTAACCTTCTTTCATTTTTCAGATAAACACTGATACTTTGTGAGCCGTAAAAAGGCTTTCTTTTCCCTCCTGGGGAACTGTCTAATATTAAAGACAGTGAAACACATGTCGAGGGTATTTGATTATTTCGAAAATAAACAAAAAAACTATGGACAAATGAAACAAATCGGATTCCTCTCTTCATTTATTTCAACAAATTAGCACGCTGAGGGCGCAATTCAACAGGTTTTCATCTTTTTCAAAAATACCATCTACTGAATCCTGGGATATAGGCAGTGAGTGACATACTGTCACGTCCTCAATCTTGCCCTCCTCCCGACACTTACCTGGCACCATCCGTTCCCATACCCATCACCCACACCAACGGGGAAGACACGGCAGGCGGGATGTCCGAGGGGGCAGAACCACCTCTTTCCGCCCATTTCCGTGCTGGCGCTTGCCATGGCGTCTCATACAAGCCCGACGGCTCCGGCGTCGTCGGCTCCAGTTCCGCGCACGGGAGAACCCGATCGCGTCCCGCTCAGACGATCATGTGACTAGTCACGGGTTCTTCGTCTGTAGCCGACACCGGCGTCCACATTGGATAAACACCAATCACTGATGGCGTCCGGCCTCACGTGACGCTCCTGTGCGGTCATGTGACTTGTCACGTGATCTAACTTTCCTTCAAAAGGAGCAGAGAGGAAACAGTGCTTCACAGCTGTTTCTACCAGAGACCTGTTCGGCATTACCCTCTTTCTTCTAGCTACAGTTTGGAACTCGACCACGGAACGTTACTTGGATTTGTCTTGGATTTCCCTTTGGATTTGACGTATCTTCTGGACCCTTGGAACTCTTGACCCCCCTTTCTGGCCCTGGAATAGCTCTGGATTACCCTTTGTCTTGGCGAACTACGAACCACACAATTCCTGTCTATCACGCTTTGCCTCCTGAGTCATTTGGGGTTGACCACCTGGACCTCGGATTGACTTTCTATCTGGTCACGCTCCGGCTGCAGGTGTGAGTTGGAGGAACTGCAGTACATACCAGCCTGCTGTTGGTCTTCCCTTGTTGTCTATTCAGGTTTCCCACCAGTTCTATCATCCCCAGGGTAAGCTTTGTCATTTTTCCTTGTCTGCTTGCACTGCCATTATTGTTCAAAGTATACCTGATCCTAACCTTTGCCTTACAGCACTCAGGGGTCCTTCCGGTGTTCCCGGTATCTGACTGACGACGCCACTCATCACCTGTGGCCTCAAAGATTGCTAGGGCAGTATATTTTTACCTGCTCGAGCGGTACTTGGGGACGGAGGTAGTTTATAGCTGCACGACCATCAAGGCGGATCACCAAGATCAGAACAGACTGTGAAGCCTCTTGGTCGTCCAGCTATGGACACCTCAGCCGGGGACCCCGTGACGGCTTTAATGCAGGCAGTGACAGCACTCAGGGCCGACATGGCAACCGCTACTGCAACCCTACGCGCTGACATGACCGCTGCCACCACCGCATTACACCACCGCCTCGACACGGTGCTAAGTGCACGCCATCCCTTACCCGCAGAAGCTGAATTCGATGAAGCCATTCCTCCCCAAAACCCTCCTCCTGTCATACCCCCTGCCTTCCTGGCCGCCCCTGTGGTGATCTTTTCCTTTAGCTGCTCCCGAAAGATACCAGGGCGACCCAAAGAAATACCGCACTTTCATCAATCACTG
>CM030325.1:1077882203-1077935307 GCA_002915635.3 Ambystoma mexicanum | reverse complement strand
GCCAAACAATATGACTTCCTGCAATTTAAACTGCAAAATTTTAACGCTTATCATTCAATGTACCTCCTCTTTCCATGTGATTGCACCTTTATACTGAGGATTGCGGTAGATGGAAGACTTGTGACAGACAGAAAATAAACACCTCTATTCTGTGCAATACGGTAATCCTAACAGCACAGGCCAAAAGGCGTGTCCGGACGGCATACATTAAAGGTAAACACAAGCAGGATTAAGGAAAACCACTCACTTAGTGACTTTGACTAGCCGTCGCTGAAAGTCGAGTTGATTGTAAGTGGAGCGGAGCGGCCACAGCTTTTATGACAGCTGCAGGGCCAGCTCACGCAATCATCACGGCTGGCAAACCGAGCGTAGAAGATGGTAAACAAATTCAGGTAAGATGAAAGCCTGGGGCACACAAAGGGGCGGTGGGGCCTGAAGATCCTCGTCGCCACTTGAAGTGTTCAATTACACGCAGGAAGACGTGATTTATAGGCAAGCTATTTATTTACATTAATAGCTAAGTGAAAGTCAATCGGCCCCACCGACCGTGGAAAGCAACTGACATGAGACCATTTGAAACTCGCATTCCGAACATACGTCTTTATGTTCTATTCACCCTTCCATCACGGGAGCTCGCGGAAGGTCCCGTGATGAAATGATGAAAGGACATTACAAAAATGTATCTGTGATTCCCACTCCTTCTGTGCAATTACATACTTTGTCGCCTAGAGATTCTTTGCATAGACGGAATTATCAGAATAATACCCTTTTATTAATCATGAATGCCACTCATGCAATTTTTAATAAGACCAATTGCTGGATCTGTACACATTTACCGCAACATGGGGATACAAGGCTTGGGTGGTATATTTACCCTTTGCCTCTGACAACTGCCCTGTTACGCTTCTCTTAGAGCACTATTTTTGTGTCGATGGAATGACAGCATTTCAGGGAACTTTGGATGGTAAAATTTAAAATAGTTTGAAAAGAATGTTTGATGCCCCTGGGATGCTCGCTTTTGGCAAATAGAAGCAAGCCAAACGTTGCTTCTGTTAGGCCCTCTGATAGATTGTCTCGTCCCTTTCAGTCTTTAATCTCTTTCAAAATGGCTCCTATAGGCAATAAGGATGCCACGCCTCCATCTTATTCTGTTAATCACAGCCCCGATTCAGTATCCTTCCTGCATACAGAGGAATAGAACACGGTCAATGGGTAATTTTAGAAAGTGCGCCCAACGTTGCGAATTTGACTAGTGAAAAACAGACCTCTGTACGTAGGCGAACCTGTCTATTTGTTTGGCGGTGATGAGGCATTTTCCGGTGTTGCCCAGGGATTGGCAAGGATCCTGATATTTAGGGATTCTATTACCTGGGTTTTTATTGCCAGTACTACAGAAATTTCAAAGACTCGTCCACGAACGAGGTGTAAAAGGGATACTCCGGCGCAAACTTTAGGAGATATTATGAAATCTTTTGTACCATTTTTTGGGCAAATTACAAATTCAGAAGATATTAGGGGACTAGCGAGAGTATTGGAGGGAACCATCAATCGGACGCACTGACATACTCTATAATATGACGCTAGAGCAGAGAGCGATAAGATTAGTGGCTCTTCAGAACCGGATGGCATTAGATGTCATCCTGGCAGAGCGAGGAGGAGTATGGTAAATTAGTGGGGTCCGCTTGCTGCGTTACGTTCCAAACTCCTCTCCAACGATCTTTAGGGCGATCCAAAATCTACATGTCCTTAGTTCAGAAGTAACATGCTCCTGAGGGAAATTGGGAAACTTGTACATGGTTTTGGGACCTCCTACGGTCATGGGGATGGAAGTTGTTCTCGGCCTACTGATTATCTTGGGAAGTTTTCTGTTTCTTTGTTGTTGTATACAGTGTCTCCCTGGTATATGCTCAGTATTAGGGGGATGTTGCGCGCAAGCAACAAGCGTATTGGGGAATAAAATATACGCCCCAAAGAAGCTCTCCAAAGAGTATGTGTTGAAGGAAACTCTGGTATCAGACCTAATGGCAATAGATATTTCCGACAATGATTCGGGGTGTTCTGGACGATGACGCATGGAGTTACTTGCAATCAAATCAGAAAATAGTATTAGCACTTGGCATAGGCCAAAAGGAGGGTTTGTCAAACCGGATATTAAATTATATGCCTCTTATTACAAACGATTGTATGTATATTGGCCTACGCCAAGTTGCTTGAAAATTGTAACGCGAATAACTCTCTGCGGCAAGGTCTTCACCTTAGAAATTGATGTAAGCCGCCATCTTGAATCAAGCCTCCATTTTAGGTTAGAAACGCCATTTTGGGTTTATACAAAGTCACCCTGTAATCTAAAATGGCCGTTTCGTGTGTCCTTGTTCTTGCCTTAACCTCTCCAACCTTTGTAGGGAAGTTAATGTCCAACCTGCCTTCAGGCTACATGTTAGGGTCATGTAGACCTTGTCCTTTGTTGACCTTGGAGGCAGGGGATTACTTGAATTAGCAATGTTAAACTACAAGTATACAAGACAGTAATGCTATCCAAATATAATATGCGAAACATTGTTTGGTCTGTATAATAGCATATATAAAGAGTGAAATGTTAAATTGAAGAATAATGGAGTGTGTTAGTAAATGTATCGAAAAGTAAACCGCATGCACGAGATATGTAAATTAGGAAAGTGAACCTGGCGCGACCCTAGCCCAGTACATGATTAACCTGTAAGGGGGCTGGACATCATTTTACAAATTGTATAGCTAGGAAATTCCCTCACTGCTCATATTGGACCTGCTGGTGGTCTCTGTGATGTATTGACGGCCAAATAGCTATTTGTGTACTTTGTTGAATACTATTCAGTTTTGTAATAAAGATTCTGGGAATCTTTATAAGCCTGTGTCGGTGTATTTTCCTTTGCACGGTGTAACAGCCGTAATATTGTATTTTTTCTGATTCAACAGTATGGGTTAATTGTATTCATTCATCAACCTGTCTCAAGGTATGATGCATCCCGGCATCTCCTAAAGAGTCTAAATCCACTGCCTGGGGCGATTGAATTTTCAACTTTAGGCCCTCCTTTCTCAATAATGTTCATCAAGACAGTTGGGAATTAGGCATTGACGCATTGCAAGTCTGCTCTATCACACTCACACTCATGACCTCCCAACTCTAATTCAGCAAATTCAATAATGCTCAAATCCTGTATCTCCCTAAAATCAGCATTACGGTTCATATTAGACCTGATAGAGTGATCAATAAACGCCATGGGTTTGTGTGGAATTATTGATTTTATCTCTGTGCTGGTTCCCACAGATTTACCAAAATAAGAATCTATAATTCTTTGCCCAGCATCGGAGACTGGATGAAAGTTTGATTCTTAAGGCCTGGTTTCCTATTATATGTGACCTTTGGAGTTTTCAGACCTTTTAACTCACCAGGATTGTCACCCCAGGCATAAGCACCACAATCACCTCTCAAGGGGAAGTCATTAGATACCAAATTCAGTCCCTCATTACCCTTGCCAGGGCTGATGCCAGAGAGGGTGCCAGTGTCCACTGTGTTAATCAACAAGTTACCTGGGATGGGCAATGAATAACAGGCTGCCCCCAGGCACCGTTTTTCCTCTCCCCTACACATATTAATAGGGATGGTAGTATCCGGCAACTCCAAACAGTCAGGAGGAGAGGAATCATAGGGGACCATTTGGCTCATCCTTAGCAACGGGGGTTTATTATTTCAGCCCCTCCGTCCTTCTCCCTTACCAGCTTTTCACAGAGAGGTGGTTCTAATATAGGATCAATAGACATAATGTGCAAATAAGCGAAAATATGTTATTTTTTTTAGGAAACCTGGTCCAAATGGATTTACGGGTCCAAGTACAAAATCGCAGGATTAAAATTGCAGGATTAAAACAGTTAAAAACAATATAAAGAGAATTGAAAAAAGGGCGCTATTTGATATGACGACAACAAGCAAGGTAAAGCCGGATATCGCGGGCTATGACGTTGCTTGGATAGCCAAGTTCACAAAGCCACAGTCCGCTACTGTTGCAAGCAGCTAACAGTCATATCCAGTGAGAGAAACCTGAAGGTGTCTCCCTGACTAGTCCCCGGGATCTGTCATTCAGGTGGCCAGGACACAGCCATCGCTATTGGATCCAGTTCCTGGGAGTGGACCAGTGAGGGAAGATCACCTAGATGGGGGTCCTGGGGAGTGGAAGTGGGACACCGATGGGTGAGACGCGGTATCCCCTTCTTCCCTCACCTTTTCCCCCTCCTACCACATAGGATACTCAGAAACACCCCCCCTTTTCCGACACTTTCGCATACCACAAAAGACAACAGACTAACACCAGAGCCGTTTAACTGACATGTCCAAACACAACGGTCAGGCAAAGTCAGGCAATTGACTAGAATCACACACACCTGACAGCCCTTTACCTTCCCCACAGGGATAAAAGGTAGAGAATGAGAGCACACTACGAGTAAGGCCGACCGCAAAATGAGACAGCTATGCCAGTATGGCAATTCAAGAGGAGGGGAAAGGCGGTAAGAACCAGAAGAGTGACAAGGAGAGAAGCGCCCTTGCCCTTTCCGACCCAGACCCGCAAAGCATGCCTGAAAGAAATCGTAAGACCGCAAACAATAGCTAACGTATGTTGCAGCAGATGTCAACGGTACATGGAGCCCTCCTAAACTGATAACCAGGCCAGTGGGAGACGCCTACTACCGTGGTACCGTCCTTGACCCCATCGACAAGAAAAGCCAAGCGGTTCATCACAGCCAGTGAGTCAAGGAGAAAACCGATAAGAATCCGAGCTGTGTTGAACGAAAGTTGCAAATGGCAAATTGAGGAAAAGTCAAAGAACTCTTAACTCTTACAGGGAAGACCAGCTGCAGAGGTGTCCAGCACACGTGGGGCTCACTCGAGAGACTCTGGTTAATTTCCCCATTGTTGAAACTACCAATACGAGAAGGCTTTGGGAAAGCCACAGGAAAAGGTCCAAGTGGTCATACAGAGGTGTAGCAAAATCCTATGTACAATCGAAAGTCTTTGACCGCCACATAATTGGAAAGCTAAGGACACCGTCCCGCATAGTGAAAAGGAAACAAACATTGGATTGGCAACAGTGAAGGGGACACCGACAGAAAGGGGTGAAGAATGAGGCCCCTATGAACTTTGCGGTAACAAGCATGAACCCGACGGAGGATGTCCACAATAGAGTGTTTAAAAAGACATTAAGACTCATGAATGCCATGAAAGCCATAGTGAACCCGATGGAGGGAGGCCGATATTCGAGAGGGTCTAAGCCCAGAAGAGGCGACCCAAGGGTGAGGAACCGACCATCACCCTGGTGAAATCGGAAAGGAACTTTTTATTTGTTATTTTGAATACATCAGATCCAGAGACTTTTTAAGAGAAAAGAGACTTAACCATTGAAGGCCTGTTAGCTGAGAACGGAACTGTCATCTCGTGCTGGGAAAGCTTGAGAGTGTGCTGTGCTCAGGAGTCCCGCCTTGTCCCGTGCTCAAAGCGTGGGGAAGGGAGACTCGGCTACTGCATCCTGACATATCATTTGTGAGCACTTCTTTCTTTCTTGTGAACATTATCCCACATCCTTTTTGTATCTAGTTGTATGGTTTGGCAATATTTATTTTTAGTATAGGGCTTTTATTTGACACAACACCACTAGGACTACCTTATTATTATTTGATGGTCGTAGCTTGCTCCCATCTTAGATTTAGGTTTAGATTAGGCATTTTTCCAACCTACCCATACAGTTTAATTAACACCCTTGAACTGTGATCACTTGTGTCTGTCTTTACTGTTGCCACCACGAATTCCTTACACCAGTCAACAGAATAGGCAGGCCTGCTACTGTTGCAAGCAGCTAACAGTTCATATACAGTCAACAGAATAGGCAGGCTATGACGTTGCTTAAGGAGCCCAGTTCACAATGACACACTCCCGCCTTTCGTTACAACCGGCTACAATTCAAGCAGAACCAGTGGGTGGACAAACTAAGGGTGAGGCGTTTTTAGAAGTATGAGGTGTTCTTAGAATAATACAATTGAATGGAGCCAAGAACGAAAACGCCAAACAAATCAAAAAGTTAAATCCATCCAAGAGAGGTGCAAAAAGAGGGGCACGCCTGACAGAGGAGTACGTGCTAATGAGCCGGCGGTCTCCTACCAGTTAATTCTATATAGGCAGGCACCTCGCCTCCCCCACAACGCAGCCTAAACCGTGACCGAGCATACTGCGTTGACTGCGACCAACTCTGCTCCGCGGTCTGGGGTAGCACTAGTCGGCAAGGCTCCTCCTCCAAGCACAGAAATGGAAAGAATACTGCAGCAATGTTGACTGCGACCAACTCTGCCTACTTTATGTTCTCCTCAGTTACCTTCTCTCTGGAGCCTCGACTTGCACCCTGCGACTTAAGTTTCCTATCCCTAAAGGGGGTAGGGACTTTTTTTCTTTTTCTTTCCTGATTCAAAATTTTTATTTCCCGCCGCAATCATTCCAGTGGAAGCAGGGACACCCCTGCAGCCTCCAAACCAATGATACCATTCAAGAGGAGCGGGGTACACCCCCGCTCCCCTTGTTTGCTGTTTTGGGATTCAGCATTTTTGTTACTGCTGAATGTGCAGTAAATGTGCATTTGGCATTTTGTATTCGTAGTATTCGAGTGATACCAGTAATATCTGAAGGTAACCCCTACTGTCTGCGTTTCTTCCTTAGGCTAAAAAAGGGGTATCCCTAAGACGGTGGCTGGCTACCTCCCTAGGGGTCTTCTAGTTATCCCTGACTTAGCCTCTATGGGCTGCTGCTTCCTTCCACCCAGTTCCCCTTGTTCTCCTTGCACGCAGTGTCTCTCCTGACCCTTCTCTACACGGGGCCCTAAGATGCTCCCCTCCCGCCATACTACTGTCCCTACACTCTCACACTCTGCCTTCCTTCCTCCACCCTTAGATGTTACCACTCTCCTTTTCTAACCGCCACTCTACACCAATACCTATACTACCATCACCTTCCTTCCTCCTCACAGCTACTCCACCTTCTACTTCTCCTCTACTATTACCACTACTTCTGCGCTACAACCACTACCTCTGTCCTGTTTCTAGTACTCTCACTAACCCTCTCCCGCTACTGTCACTTCCAATACGATTGCTACTGCTAACTACCGTCCACACCTACAAACAACCACTTCCTGCTACCACCACCACACCCACCTACTACTACTTTCTAATCTATTGCTCTTTCACATAATCCTTCCTCTCAAACACAAACACTCCACAGACCCCTCTCACCAATAGCCTCCGCACTGGTTCCGCTTTTGCCTCCTCTGGCCTCTTGGACGTCCTTCTCCACAACTAACCCACACTGCACAACTCACATGCACCTTCTTAAATACCCTGCCCCCTCCCAGGATTGGATGCTTACCCTGTCCAACCACTTATCTGGTTCAAGGGGGGTGTGGCAGAGGAACAGCTTAGGGAGGCTTCAAAAAGGGCTTGTAAGCCCTGCACCCTTTTCTGGCAGCATCCCTTGCAAAGAAAGTAAACGGCTTTCTGACGGACTGCCTCTACTCTCTGCCCTCTGCAACTAATCCAGAACAGGACTGCCAGACTTGTCCTTGGCCTCAAGCCCTGCGATCTATCTCTCCAGCTCTGAAATCTCTCCATTGGCTCCCAGTGGATGCAATGATTACATTTAAAACCCTCTGCATTGTCCACAAGGCTTTCTAGGGCTTGGGTCCAAAATACTTTCAGCTATCCCTCCGTAAATACCTCCCCTCTCGAGCCTTTCGCTCCTCTACTTCTAACTCCCTCAGGGTCAGTCGTTTTTCAAAGAAATGAGCTGGGGGTAGATCTCTGTCTTCGGCTGGGGCCTCCCTCTGGAACAGCCTCCCTGCCACCTTGAAACTTGAGGAGAACCATCTCCGGTTCCGGAAGCACCTCAAGTGTTAGGAAAGATTTCGTAATTGTAGGGAATTTTCCTTCCATGTGGCAACCCCTAAACTTTTTGCTGTTGTTTTTCACCTTGTTCATGACTTTGCCAGAGAAGTGCAGCCTTCTGCCGCACTCCTCTGGGCTTTCGCTCCTTTCTTACGGGGAAACTGACATGCCCTTAAGACAGTCAGTACCGGGGAACGCTGTTTCCCGTAGTTTCTTTTATCGTGTCGCAGCTTTAGTGCAACACGACACAAGAGGGCACTGTAAGTTAAGTTACAGCTCTCTTGGGTCTCTAGCCTTCTACAGGCCCTAGATACTCGTTTAGGATTGTGTGTGATCGGCACAAGTGATTCAGTGACGGGGCTGGTGGCAGCGATCGTTTTGTATTTTTTGAGCTCCTTTTGGCGTTCTGAGCACGTTTTTGCCCTGAACCCAAAATGGTGGCCTGGCTCCCAAAATGGCCAGACCACAGGCTCCTTTGTCCTGTCCGCTGTCCGTCTTGCTCCCTTCACCTTCCCCGGGTCAGGGTGACCCGGGGCCTTCCTTATTTGGGCATGTACTTTCCCGCGAAACACAGATGCTTTCGCGGGCTTCTACATGCCGTGTGTGTGCCTCCAGGGTGTGGGCTGGGATGTCTGGTCCCAATACACATCCTGGGTGCCAGAGAGTCTAGGGTGGTGTGAATGCCTGGGACCACCGTGGTCCGTGATTGGTCCACGTATGGTGTGTGTGTTAATGCGCGGCTCTCCCATTGGGTCCCCTCCGTTTTGGCGCGAAGGTAACCGTGGATAAGAGGGGGCTGCAAACACCACTACCATGTCGATCTCCTGAGTTCTTACGTTCGTAAGAATACAGGAGCCAAGTATCCTGTAACCAGAGGCTGGACCGAGGAATCGCTGGTGACCCGCTGAAGAATCCTCCTTTGCACTGCTGTCGTCCTGTGAAACCCTTTCCTCCTTGCATCGAACCAGAAGGCCTGTATTGGTGCTTCGACCTATTGGAATAGCAGGAACAGCTATTCCCGGCAACTTCATCAACTCCTTACAGTAAGCCTTCGGAAGCGTCTCTGGGCCATCCAGTTGACTGACCAGCTTACAAGGGAGTCCTGCTCTGCAACCGCCGTCAGGTTGTGCCGTATCTCGAGTCCTTGTCGCTCTCCCACGCTTAGTACACTTGGCGTTCCCAAGTCTGAAGGGAGGAGTGTACTTTTGATTCAGATACGCACGGCCGCTCTGTTGTCCTGCTGCGGCAACAAAACTGTGCTGGTTTCGTCGATTGGGACGTCTTTTTGATCTACACGACTGGAAAGCGTTCCCTGCTCTTCTGAACCCGCCAGCTGCTGAAACTACAGTGGAGAAGCCTGGGCCTGCTTGCTTCGGGGACCGGTGAGTAGATTAGCTAGGATCTGGTCGCCCTCCTGCAGTTGCCCATTGCTTTTCCCTGCTGTGTAAAAACAGCTCCCTTTTCGCCCGTACTCGCGTTTTTGCTTCTGCTCGCTGTAGAGCTGCGCTTGAGTTGCGGGACCTGTTCTTCTTCTGTGTGCACTAATCCGAACTGCCTGACTTCCTCCGAAGAGCTTCTCCTTTGCCCGTGGGCACCCGCACTTGCAGGTACTTTGAGCACAAGGCTCCACTCTTCTCAGGGATCGGACTGCCATCTAGTTAGGTGCCTCTGAAGGCGAACTGAGTCGAAAGCATTATCGCACTGCCTGTTTTCTTCCCTTTCAGGTGGACTACATATTTCGTGCTTTAAACGCTTGCGACTGTGTATTTGTATATATATTGTGTTGATTTGGTATGTGTTGGCTTAATATTGTTATAGAGTGATTTTCTTGCTACGGTCATTTTAAAGGCCTTAAAATAAATGTGTTTATATTTTTGATATAACAACTGTTTGGAGTAGTTTGTAAGCGCTCTTGCTTTGTGTGCTCATTGCGAGCTTTCAGTCACCCTCACCCCTCTTGAGACCTAGTCTTGACCGCCGCGATCGCTACCTTGATTGGTCTGGCTTGTCCAGAGGTTACCCTGTTCCAAGTAATTAGGTTGGCCTTCTGAACTTCTGCGCCGCCAGGACAGAGTTCAGAAATCCGTCTTAACAAATTGGTGTACAGCGGTGGGATACGACTGAAGGTATCCAGTGTTGCGCACGAGCTAAGGCATTTCAGGTTATTCCAACCAGTACACGTAGTGGATTGTTGTAATATAACTCTAAAAAGGCCATAGTCCTATCGAACAGTATGGAAACAAATACGTTGTTAACTTTAAATGCTTCCAAATCAGAAACGCTGAAAAAGATGTGTGCGGAGAGAGGTGTTTCCTCTCAAGGCACAAAGTTGGAAATGATCCAGAGAATCGTGGCGTGGCAAGAAGCGCAGCTTGATGCGATTACTTCTGAGGACAGTGCAGAAGGTGGTGGGGCTGCTCTCACTGGCAGAACCGACGGTTCTGCCGCTGCACTGATCCATCGCGACCACGAGGACAGGGAGGACGAGATGTCTATTGTTTCCTCTGCCAGTGCTGATGGGGAGGCTATGCTTGAATTCAAGAAGCAAGAGCTGCGGTTTAGGCAGCAGGAGCTTGAATTCAGCATAGCCAAACTAAAAATCGAACAGGCAGAAAAACAAAAAGACAGGGATCACCAGTTGGAACTGGCCAAGCTTCAGGTTGCAAATGGGTCCGCGGGTCCTGGACATGGGTCTGGGGCCTCCTCTCATCCACGGTTTCCAAAAGATCTACTAGGTGTGTATGAAGAGCGGAATGACATTATGGACTGGCTGAATGCGTTTGAGTATGCATGCGAAGTTCAGAAAGTTGACAATGCTGATAAGATTGCGTGGTTGCTCAGCAGACTGCCCCATTCTGGCTGTAGTGCCATTATGGAGATGTCGAAGGCTGAGCGAGCTGATTTCGCAATGTTAAAGCGAACTCTCATTTTAAAGTTTGGGAAGACTCCGGCCCAATATTTAAAGCGTTTTCGAGAGTATAAGAAAAAGGAAGGTGGTACTTGGGTATCTTATGTCACTGAATCTTTGAAAAACTTAACTGCCTTGGGCGAAGGATATAAGGTTTCTACCTTCGAAGGCATGATAAATCTTGTCATGCTTGAACACATTTTTGCTTCTTCTTCCCCGGAGGTTAAGCAGCATTTGGCCGATTCGAAGGAGATAGATCCTAAGAAGCTGGCCATTGCAGCGGACTTATGGGTGTCACATCGAGTGTCCCATAAGGACAAAACTCATCCTGGTAAGCAGGAGGAAGGGAAAAAGGCCAAAGATGTGGAGGGTGGGGAATCTGCTAAATCTTCTTCCCAAAAGGGCCACAAAAAGAAAAACAAGGGTAAGACACAAGAGAACTCACAGGGTAGTGGAGGACAGCCTCCGAAACAGAACTCTGGTTATAATAAGCCTCCCTATGTAAGCAGACCCAATGGATCTTGTTTTGCTTGTGGAGCAACTGACCATGTGAAGGGGGATCCCCGTTGTAAGGTTAGACCTTTGGGGGTCCACTCCGCTAATCTGGCCTTCTCCTCCTACGAGGAAGAAGAGATTACAGGAGCATCCTTCTCCTCAGACTCCTTTCCCACCGGAATAGAGGCTGAGGTAGTTTTAGTGTCCCTGGGTTCCTGGGAGCCTAAAGTCGCAGAGGCTTATGCTAGGATTCCGGATAATACCAAGCACTACTTTAAAGACAGTGTGCTGATCAATGGAGTAGATACTCCAGCTCTTAGGGATAGTGGGTGCAGTCGAACTGTAGTGGATTCTACCTTGGTAGACTCAGAGGAAGTTGCCAGAGCTACTCTGATGCCCACTAAGTTGGCTGACGGCCCCCTCCGTATGTTTCCCGTTATACCTGTAAATCTTACTTTAAATGGTACAGCAGTCAGGATTCCAGTGAGCATTCAGAGAAACGTCCCGGGAAAGGTCTTGTTGGGTAATGATCTCAGAGCTTTAGGGCTCGTAGGAGACACTGCCGAAAGACCCTACACACGGTCTCAAGCACGGGCAGCATTGGCCAAGTCCAATACGCCGCCCCAGCCGAAGGGGAAACCCAAGGCGAAAGGAGTCAACAAGTCACGACGAGGGAAAGAGAATATTCCCCCGAGCTCGCCTACCACTGCGGTGGAGGGAGTTGGTCAATCGCCCGAGCCTGACGAGGAGGTGGCGATGCCTGAAATCTTCGACCCCAACGATCATCCTGAACTAAAAGACTTGTTAGTTGAAGGAGGTCCTGATAGGGACGAGTTCAGTAAAGGCCAACGTGAGTGCCCATCTCTGGAAGGCCTAAGGAGACAGGCCTGCTCCCAGCTTGAGGGTGAACCTCCTGGGACGCATAGGATTTACTGGGAAGGTGGACTCCTCTATAGTGAGCCCACAGAGTCTACGGAAGGGGACCATAGGAGGTTGGTGGTTCCCCTTGCTGTTAGGCCCTTCCTCCTGCAGTTGGCGCACGAAGTTCCCCTTGCTGGTCACCTTGGAATGAAGAGGACCAAGCAAAGGTTATCCATGCACTTCTACTGGCCCAAGATGGGGGTGCAAGTAGAAAGTCACTGCAGGAGTTGTGCCTCCTGCCAGTTGTCTGGTAAGGTTGGCGCGACAATCCAAGCTCCGTTGGTACCGCTCCCAGTTGTGGGGGTACCATTTGAAAGGGTAGGGATCGACATCATCGGTCCCCTTGACCCGCAAACATCCTCAGGCAATAGGTTTATCCTGGTGCTGGTCGACCATGCAACCAGGTATCCTGAGGCCATCCCATTAAAAACTGTAACTGCCAAGTCAGTTGCAAAAGCTTTACTCGGCATATTTACTAGGGTTGGCTTCCCTAAAGAAGTTGTGTCAGATCGTGGCAGCAACTTTATGTCGAAGTACATGCAGGCTATGTGGAAAGAATGTGGGGTCACCTACAAGTTCTCTTCTGCATACCACCCCCAGACCAATGGTCTGGTGGAACGTTTCAACAGAACGTTAAAGAGCATGATTGGGGCTCTGGAGGAGCCCCAGAGAAGAAAATGGGATCTTCTTTTACCATGCTTGTTGTTTGCCTACCGAGAGGTACCACAGGAGGGTGTTGGCTTCAGCCCCTTCGAACTTCTGTTCGGTCATCCCGTACGGGGACCCTTAGCCATCGTCAAAGAGGGATGGGAGATGCCCACTCCCCCTGTTACTACCAACGTAGTTGACTATGTGCTAGGGCTCAGAAAACGGATGGTACTTCTGATGGGCTTGGCTAGTGAGAAATTGAAGGCAGGGCAAGCGCTGGTGAAACATTGGTACGACCAGAAAGCTTCCCTAATCAACTTCACACCTGGTCAGCAAGTCCTGATCATGAATCCTATAAGGCCTCGTGCTTTACAGGACAAATGGTCAGGCCCTTACACAGTGGTGGAGCCCCTGGGTGAGGTGAACTATTTGGTGGACCTTGGAAGGCCTGGACAGGCTCCAAAAGTGTTCCACGTGAATAGGCTGAAGGCTTTCGTCCCAAGAGTCGAAATCGCAGCACTGCTACTGGCTTCAGACGTTGAGGAGGAGGAGTCGGAACCTCTCCCCGACCTGTTCCAAGGCAGTCCTTCAGATTGCTCCTTTGAGGGTGTCCGAGTGGCCCCTCACCTGACTTCTGATCAGCAGGCTGAGGTGAAAAGTTTGCTTAGGCAGTTTTCCCCCCTGTTTTCACAGTCGCCTGGTTTGACACCTTGGTGCAAACATAACATTGACACAGGAGACAGTGTACCTACCAAAAGTAGGGGATACAGAATGTCGGATAAAGTACGGTCTTATATTAAGACCGAGGTCAACAAGATGTTAGACCTTGGGGTGATTGAACCCTCTAGTAGTCCTTGGTCCAGCCCTGTGGTTTTGGTTCCAAAGGCAGGCACTTCTGAATTGAGGTTCTGCGTGGATTACAGGGCTCTGAATGCTGTCACCAAGACAGATGCACACCCCTTGCCTCGAACAGATGAGCTGGTGGATACTTTGGGTGCCTCCAAGTACCTCAGCACGTTTGACCTGACTGCTGGCTATTGGCAAATAGCTTTAGCAGAGCATGCCAAGGAGAAGACGGCATTTTCTACGCCAGACGGCCTTTACCAATTCCGGGTAATGCCGTTCGGGTTGAAGAATGCACCTGCCACTTTCCAGAGGCTTGTGAATCATGTGTTGAATGGGTTGGATGAATTCTGTCTTGCATATCTGGACGATATAGCAGTTTTCAGTGCCACCTGGGAAGACCATGTGAAACACCTCGGGATTGTGCTCCAGGCTCTTCAGAAAGCACACCTGACCATAAAGGCTAGTAAATGCCAGATTGGACAAGGCTCTGTGGTTTACCTTGGACATGAAGTAGGTGGAGGGAGGATACAGCCTCTTCCCAGTAAGGTACAAGCAGTACAAGACTGGCCTACCCCCACTACGCAAACCCAAGTGAGAGCCTTCTTAGGACTCACGGGGTATTATCGCAATTTTATGGCAGACTATGGCACCATAGCTGCTCCTCTGACTGCCCTCACAACTCCGAAGAAACCCAAGAAGGTAACTTGGACTGACGAGTGTGAGAAGGCCTTCAATGGCTTGAAAGACTCCTTGTGCCAGGCCCCTGTGCTCAGGGCCCCTGATTATCAAAGACCTTTTATCGTGCAGACGGATGCCTCTGACACTGGGATAGGAGCTGTACTATCACAAGTAGATGAGAAGGGTAAGGAACACCCTATCGGTTTTATTAGTCGCCAGCTTAAGGACAGAGAGCTCAGATGGTCCACGGTAGAGAAAGAATGTTTCTCTGTTGTGTGGGCCCTAAGGAAGCTGAGGCCCTACCTCTATGGGACCCACTTCACTGTGCAGACTGACCATAAGCCGTTAAAGTGGCTAATGAACATGAAGGGGGAGAATCCAAAGTTGCTTAGGTGGTCCATAAGTCTTCAAGGCTTCGACTTCACTATTGAGCATAGGCCAGGTGTCCAACATAGCAATGCTGATGGGTTGTCCAGAATGTTTAACCGACCTGAACAAGAGACTCATCCAGGGGTGGATTAGTTCCCCCTGTCCATAGTCTGGGAGGGGCGAGTGTTAGGAAAGATTTCGTAATTGTAGGGAATTTTCCTTCCATGTGGCAACCCCTAAACTTTTTGCTGTTGTTTTTCACCTTGTTCATGACTTTGCCAGAGAAGTGCAGCCTTCTGCCGCACTCCTCTGGGCTTTCGCTCCTTTCTTACGGGGAAACTGACATGCCCTTAAGACAGTCAGTACCGGGGAACGCTGTTTCCCGTAGTTTCTTTTATCGTGTCGCAGCTTTAGTGCAACACGACACAAGAGGGCACTGTAAGTTAAGTTACAGCTCTCTTGGGTCTCTAGCCTTCTACAGGCCCTAGATACTCGTTTAGGATTGTGTGTGATCGGCACAAGTGATTCAGTGACGGGGCTGGTGGCAGCGATCGTTTTGTATTTTTTGAGCTCCTTTTGGCGTTCTGAGCACGTTTTTGCCCTGAACCCAAAATGGTGGCCTGGCTCCCAAAATGGCCAGACCACAGGCTCCTTTGTCCTGTCCGCTGTCCGTCTTGCTCCCTTCACCTTCCCCGGGTCAGGGTGACCCGGGGCCTTCCTTATTTGGGCATGTACTTTCCCGCGAAACACAGATGCTTTCGCGGGCTTCTACATGCCGTGTGTGTGCCTCCAGGGTGTGGGCTGGGATGTCTGGTCCCAATACACATCCTGGGTGCCAGAGAGTCTAGGGTGGTGTGAATGCCTGGGACCACCGTGGTCCGTGATTGGTCCACGTATGGTGTGTGTGTTAATGCGCGGCTCTCCCATTGGGTCCCCTCCGTTTTGGCGCGAAGGTAACCGTGGATAAGAGGGGGCTGCAAACACCACTACCATGTCGATCTCCTGAGTTCTTACGAACGAAGGAATACAGGAGCCAAGTATCCTGTAACCAGAGGCTGGACCGAGGAATCGCTGGTGACCCGCTAAAGGAATCCTCCTTTGCACTGCTGTCGTCCTGTGAAACCCTTTCCTCCTTGCATCGAACCAGAAGGCCTGTATTGGTGCTTCGACCTATTGGAATAGCAGGAACAGCTATTCCCGGCAACTTCATCAACTCCTTACAGTAAGCCTTCGGAAGCGTCTCTGGGCCATCCAGTTGACTGACCAGCTTACAAGGGAGTCCTGCTCTGCAACCGCCGTCAGGTTGTGCCGTATCTCGAGTCCTTGTCGCTCTCCCACGCTTAGTACACTTGGCGTTCCCAAGTCTGAAGGGAGGAGTGTACTTTTGATTCAGATACGCACGGCCGCTCTGTTGTCCTGCTGCGGCAACAAAACTGTGCTGGTTTCGTCGATTGGGACGTCTTTTTGATCTACACGACTGGAAAGCGTTCCCTGCTCTTCTGAACCCGCCAGCTGCTGAAACTACAGTGGAGAAGCCTGGGCCTGCTTGCTTCGGGGACCGGTGAGTAGATTAGCTAGGATCTGGTCGCCCTCCTGCAGTTGCCCATTGCTTTTCCCTGCTGTGTAAAAACAGCTCCCTTTTCGCCCGTACTCGCGTTTTTGCTTCTGCTCGCTGTAGAGCTGCGCTTGAGTTGCGGGACCTGTTCTTCTTCTGTGTGCACTAATCCGAACTGCCTGACTTCCTCCGAAGAGCTTCTCCTTTGCCCGTGGGCACCCGCACTTGCAGGTACTTTGAGCACAAGGCTCCACTCTTCTCAGGGATCGGACTGCCATCTAGTTAGGTGCCTCTGAAGGCGAACTGAGTCGAAAGCATTATCGCACTGCCTGTTTTCTTCCCTTTCAGGTGGACTGCATATTTCGTGCTTTAAACGCTTGCGACTGTGTATTTGTATATATATTGTGTTGATTTGGTATGTGTTGG
The DNA here is from genome assembly GCA_002915635.3 of Ambystoma mexicanum. Lineage (NCBI taxonomy): Eukaryota > Metazoa > Chordata > Amphibia > Caudata > Ambystomatidae > Ambystoma > Ambystoma mexicanum. The sequence continues at coordinate 1,077,918,511 of CM030325.1, read as the reverse complement.
CTTAATATTGTTATAGAGTGATTTTCTTGCTACGGTCATTATTTTAAAGGCCTTAAAATAAATGTGTTTATATTTTTGATATAACAACTGTTTGGAGTAGTTTGTAAGCGCTCTTGCTTTGTGTGCTCATTGCGAGCTTTCAGTCACCCTCACCCCTCTTGAGACCTAGTCTTGACCGCCGCGATCGCTACCTTGATTGGTCTGGCTTGTCCAGAGGTTACCCTGTTCCAAGTAATTAGGTTGGCCTTCTGAACTTCTGCGCCGCCAGGACAGAGTTCAGAAATCCGTCTTAACATCAAGACCTTCCTCTTTGCTTCTGCCTTTGCCCCTCTTCTCCCCTGCTGATCTGTTTTCTCTCTCGGCACCGTGCACCTGGCCACCCTCTGTCCTTTGGGCCCAGGTACCTGCTCACCCTGCCAACCTCCTGCACTGCCTCTTGGCCACCCCTTGCACTGGGGTCTGTATTTGTACCCATGCAGTCCCACACCCACGTCTCTTATGCACTTATCAGATTTACCCTATCTGCTTAACCTAGCACTTACCACTTGCTGGCTGCACTACCACCTTTATTTATTTATTTAACTTATTTATTTATTCTGTTCTTTCCTCTGTTCCACACTTTCCACCTCTCCCCCCCTTCCATGCACTTCCCCCTTTTCCCTTCCCATGCACTTGCGCGTTCTCAATGTCACTGGGCCTAGTAAGATCGTTGTTTATATTGTTCTCCCCTGTTCTCCTCACATTGCATGTTCGCGCTCTGACACACTTGTCTACGAGCGCGATATAAATAAAAAATCTAATAAAAATATAAGAAATGGGCAGTGGGAGGAAAACAGCACGCCAACTGACCTTGCATTCTGGGAACCCATAGAACCTCCTGGCGTGACGCCACCCCATTCTTTACATTGGGTCAGGAACTTGTCTGTGTTAACTGCGCTAAGGAATTATGGGAAAGGTGATGTAAACGCCAAAAAAGAATAGTCGAATGAACAAAAGGATTTGTTACAGTCAGTCTTGCAAGATAGACAGCATCCTAGCATTAATCCATTCCCGACCGAACTAACCCACCCACCCTACCCTACCCTGAAGATGGGCTTTTTTATGCATGCCAAACATTTGACCCTCTCACATTGAAAGGCACTAAGCAGGTCTTCTGGTCTGTTATTCCTGCCTCATCTAAGACAATTAAGTTAATTGTCTCTTGGGATTGGTCTGTTATTTATATCCATGTTCTTGGGGCATCATCTGACTAAGCAGTCCCGGGTAAAGTATGGCAGCAGTGATGTATTTCCAATGTCATTATCCTCAGACCGCCCCAGGACGGCTTCCATTGCAGATGATGGCTTTATTGTTCAGACTGGTTCAGACTGGTGAGATCCATTGGCATCTGGCTGGCGGCAACGCTCTAGTAACCTGAAGTTGGCCGAATGACCACTGTCAGCATATTTCACGTGTCTGTGCAGTTCAGTTGTTCAGAAACCAGTATTACCTAGTGCCGATAGAAAACAGGATACAATGTAATGAAAAATAATAAACACTAGGGGCACATAATGACGTCATAGAGAAGGTATACAAAATGCATGCAACTCCCACTTCCTCTTTTTCTTTTGTAGAGAAAGTTCTTCTCAGACCCACCCCATTCCTGGTTCATGATCCCCCCACCCCCTTGTTTCTCTGATCGCAGCCTTTCCATTTTTGCTTATTTTACTAACTTTTGTTTTACTGGGGTTCTGCGTCCTTCCACAGATCCCTTTTGCGCTTCCTGTGCAACTATCACATCACATATTAATCAAAAACATGTCCTCAGATTGCAATGTTTACAGCTGTCAGACATTTTCTAGAACGGTCATCATTCTCGGCCTTCAATTTCCTCTAAAGCTACAATCTAAGCATGAGAACATGTTTTATTAATACTGCATTCTCTATGCAACTTCCAACAGTTTGTTCTATTCCCATTGGAGGGTGTTTGTGTCTTTGTTTATGTCATACAATATAATGAGGGATACAGATCCAGAGTGGGGAAGCACGGGCCGAGCTGGAGGGCACTGCATTTATAATAGTGGTTTTCTTCTTATGATGACACTATTGGCATCAGTAGTCGAGACCTGCCAATAAGAAGAAGAATATGGTTATGCACACAGTGGGGGTCTTATAAGGTTGCTTGGAGCTTTCATTACTTATTACACACATTGGATACATGGAGTGTCTGTGCAATGGGCAATTTCAAGCATTCTTATCTGCTCATTACATACCACTCCCAGCACTTGCAGACTCTTCTGATATCCGTTTTCTCCTTAAGCTCTGGCACCACCCTTTCTAGCTCCTCAAACCCTCTAGGTAACATCCTTTTAATAATTCTATCTGAACACGCACAGACCTTCTTCCTACTGTCGGCCAATGTGCATTAAACTGCCTGGCTTTTGTCTGTAGAATGAATTGCAAATCACTAATGGGCTTTAAGACTAGTTATAGTCTAGTAGTACAAAAACTCGAGTGCCAGAGGCTACAGACCCATTGTCTACCTGTTAGTGTATTCCAGTAGCCTAACCATCCCAACAATTCTTTTTTATTGTATTTTGATCAAATATATGATCTCTCACACACAGAAACACCATAATATCATACTACATCAGGAAGAGGAAGACAAAAGAGACAAGAAATACAATCGTAAAATACAGCTAATACCATTACATACAGGCAATTAAAAAAACATAACAGCACACCTTTATACAAATTACAGCACCATTATAGATCATTGTATATCATTCATATATGATTTCTTTTCTAATTTAGAATTAAATAAAAGGTAAAACAAAGAGAAAACAGTATCAAAATACAATTATTAAGTACAACTCTATAAAGTCTAACATTTCATCTAACATCTAAAATACCTATTTCATTTAACATTCTGAAAACAATTAATTGCCTGCATTCACACGATTCCATATATCACCTGAAGAGAAAGAGTGGCTTAGGCTAAATCCCAAGTAGTTTGTTTTAATTTCCACTAACAGAGGACATTTCAATTACAAGATGTTTAAGAGTTTATGAGACACATGGATCCTTACAATAATTACAAATGATTTCAAGTTAATAATTTCCGTCACATTAGCAGTGGTTTATAAATAAACCTTTATCCTGGAATCCTCATGAATATATTCAAGAATAGACAGCAAGGACGACGGAATTTGCAATTTTTTCAATTTGAGCCAAAGTAGTTGCTGATTCACTTTATCAAAGGCTTTTGAAATGTGTTGTAGACTTTGCCGCAACAAAGATAGCCCTGAGTCGCTGAAACACCTGGTAATATATTGTGATGCGCTTGAAACCATTAGAAGTTTTCACTTGGGAAAATTCTATAACAGTAATCTAGCTCTATCAAGAGAGTTGCTATGGTCACAATGCATGTGGGGGAAATCGCAGACGGTGATATTGGCATTAATACGCTTAATTGTTGTGCTGGAGGAAAAACGTAAAGGCTGCTATATGAATGATTAAGATCTACAAGAACGATGAAATGATATAGCTGTAATCGAGAATTCGTATGACTTTAATTTGAAGAGATTTGAAGCTGTTTGATTTGAATTTATTAGTGGAATATGATGTTCATGCTTACTAATACTTTTATGTGTTCTAAAGATATAAAAATATATATGTTTATACTGTTGTTTTAAAGTTTGTAACAAACATTTGTAAAGGTGCATTGTACCAAAAACAAATGAATAAATAAATAAATTTAAAAAAAGGCTTTTGAAAAACGATCATTGCCACATAGAGGGAGGATATCATCTTTGTATTGGACCATACCTTTTCTTTCAGTACTGAAAGGACCAAACAATTAAGTGCTGTCGCCATACCCTTCCTGAAACCCGTTTGGAATTTTGATATAATATTTTTTTCCGAAATCCAAATTTCCAGTTTTTTGAGGATTAGAGCAGAGAATATTTTGCTATCACACTCTAGCGACGCTATAGGTCTATAATTGCAGGGATCCACCAGATTCCCTTTCTTATGGATCGGAATTATAATTGAATCCTTCCAGGTTTCTTGCATAGATCGATGTTTCAGTATGTCTTTAAATAGGTATTCTAAAAATGTCGACCACAACTCTTTGTTCAATTTTAGTATCCTGTTAGCTAGTCCATTTGGTCCTGTTGTCCTAAAATTTTAGGCATTTGCTATTCATCTCCCTATGTCCTCTCTCTCAAAGTCTATATCACAAGGCATAGAATAATACATGATCTTGTTATGCTTAATTTCACCATTCATTTCAAACCAGTGAGCCCACCAAATAGATTCACTTACCCCATTACTTTGTGATTCAGTTTGCATTTTATCTTGGCTATTAATTAATGACCAAAGGTTTCGCGAATGATTTTGAGAAAGGAAATTAAGCATCATCTCACCATCTGCTTGCACCATTTGATATTTGTGGGTGCTAACCCACTGTTTATATCAATCAGTTTTCTTCTCTTGATATGTCTCATCAGTTATTTGATTTAGCCTTAACTGCCATAACTGATTTCTATAGATTTTTTCCTAACCCATAGAGCTTTATCAAATATGTGCAAATGATTAGCAATTCCATGTTGTCGACTTTTTTGGCATCTTATTTTGCACAAAAATATCTTAAAGCCGTTTGTTGAACATGAGCCCTTTGTTGAACATGCGTCCATCACTTCCCCCTTTGTGGCATTGTTATTGAATACTTCCAAATTATTCACTAATTTAGTTCCTCCATTTTGGAATTTCTTAATCCTGTTACCTCCAGGATAAGCCAATAAACTCTCATTCAAAATGATCACCCTTTACATCAATCATTATATTGGCTCAAGCATGTCGTGATCACTTAAGTTTGTCTGTTTCACTTTGAATGTCTTACATATACCAAACATAGCTCGAGACAAAATAACATAATCGATAATTGATGTTCCTTTTTCAGGTTGCCTTACTCTGTAAATATCCAATGACATGGACATTTACCATCATCAATCCTATAATTGTAACAGTGCTCTCCATTTTGTCCTTTTAATGGTATTTTGGCTTTTATCCACTTTGCTTTTTATTCAAGCAATCGAAATTTAAATCGCCAGCCGCCAGCTAATATCACATGTGATTCACTGGTTGACAACCAGTGGCCTAAAATGTCTGAAATTTAATTTAGGAAAACGTCTAATCCCAGTACTGCATAGTTCCAATAAAGATTTCGCAGTAGAATGGATAGCTTCCTTCCATTGGTTTCCCCAATTCAACAGAGACCGCTAGTATACCAGGTAGGCTATCTGACACCATCCTTATGGTTTTTATCTTTGAGTTTATTAATGCTATTAGTATCCAGCCCCCCACCCCGATGGTCGCCTACCATTAGATTTAACAGTTGTTTATTGTATTACGGTGAACCCATCTATACAGTTTTTCTTTGAGAGCCATGTTTCTTGGAATAAAACAATGTAATTTATGTCAAAAATAATATTGTTCTAATTTCTTAGTACGCTATTAAAGCCTCTTATATTCCACACAGTTAGATAACTTTATCTAATGTCACAGTGAGTTCTTAGTACCTTCTTCCTTTGCGAATTCACATTTCAGGGTTCCAACATCCATGACCAATTACCTTGGGCATCAGTCATGCTCAGATTGCTCAATCTTTCAAGGAAATTATCTGTTTTTCCTACCTCCTTGCTCCGGCCAGTGCTCCAAATAAGAGGTGGTATTACTTTGGAGCCATGAGCATCTTCAGGTATCTTATCATTCCTATTTAGAAGTGTTTTTATTTCTTTCCTTTCTTGACACACAAAGCATCCAAGTCTTAATAGTTCACTTTTTTCTTCTATTAAAGACCTAACCACAAAGGAAGAGTGCCAGTGGACCTCTACTAAATCAGTGCGTGCCTCATGGGGAAACTAATGAAATCTAATGTAGATATTCTCTGTTGGGCTGGAATTTCACACAACATTTTGAGTAGATTAGCCCGATTAAGGGATATATCCAGATTTAGTTGTGGGCGGAGTTCAAAACATATTATCAGCTCTTCTTTATTCTTTTTATTTTTCTGAACCCCCTCTGTCTGATTATTTATCGGGGATTTTTACACTTGAATTGAATCTTTTCTTGTAGCTGAAATATTTTGGTCAATCATTCTCCATCCTCGGATCCATCACCAAACTAAGACTGAAAGCAGAGTCAATGCTTGTGTGTCCTCATAGCTCATTTTCAAAGAGACCCACCTGAGTATTTGCCTTGATAGACTCCATTTCTGCGCCCTTCCGCACAGAACGTTTAGGCATATGAAAGATTGCTGCCCCTCATTCTTTCGCCCCTGTTTTTTCCTTTTTCTGAGACTATATCAGATTTAGGATTGTTGGAAGATTCAGCTAATAATTCTTATGGGGCATTTTGTACTATGGTCCCAATAATTCTCCTTTCTCTGTGTACTTTTTGTTTCACAGGTTTATTGTTGATACTATTGCTCTCGTGTCTCCCAACAGTCAATAGCCCCCTGAATTAGTAGCTGAATTTGACTAGTTTGCTTTTTTTACTATTTAGATGGTTCGCTGAGGGTTGATTCGGTGTAACTCCTTGAAATTTTCCATTTTTAATATTACTATGACAGCTATGCTCTACTTCCTTTTCTTCTAGCTGTAAAGTTCTAAGATATTTCTGGAGCCACATCTCAGCTGATCCCTCCTCCCATTTCTTTACTTTATTAGGGTTTCCTCTTGATTGTTTACCTAGCGATCAGGTTCGTGATTGATCCTTCCAGGTATTGTGTCCAATGGCTTCGGAGTTTCCGGTGTCTCTTGAATGGCACCCATCTGTTTTTATGGTTAAAGGCCCTCTTATTTGTTTATAGTTGTTCTTTTTCATCGCAGACCAAATTCCGATCACTTAAAATTGGATCCAAAGGTCCCACTTGTTTGTCACTTCTGATACTAGTGGTTTGGTTTTGGCTAAAAGCAAGTTACTTAATATGTCATTTTGTACATTTCATTTGGCCAATATCAGCATATGGTTCTTGACCTGATCTCTGATATTGTCATACTATTCCACCGATGCAGTAAGGATAGAGTTTGATGCTGACATTGATGAAGAGATAGATTAATTTGCTCATCAGCCTCTCGTAATGTATGGTGCATCATCCCTGGGCCACTGATGTCTGGGCTTTGTGCTAAATTGCTTGTTTGGGGGGTGAGGGGGACTTGGGGTTATATCCTCAATAATCAATAAGATTTCCCCTACTACACTTTGTGAATGATTTGCTGCATTACTTTTTTCCACTCTATCATTTTTTTTTTTAGAGCTAGTCTGATCGATATCAAAAGCTAAGCAGCCCACTGTTCCCACCCCTCAAGTATGCAATTATCGTAACATTCCCCGCCCCCTCCATGAGACATTCTCGAAGTGGCTCTAGGATTCTGATTTCCGTACTTGAGCCCGCTTGCGGAAAGAAATCCATGATCTTCTGGCTTGCCACTGGTGTTGCCCTTCGGTGGCGCATTTGTCTTTGCGTGGTTCTTGATTTAGCTGCGTCTCCTGCACCCTAGGATAGCAGACTTGTTGTGTTCCTATGCGGTACTGCGTTCATCTAATGTGGTGTATGGACCCTATGCAGCCCCAAATCAGTACGGATGGTTTGCACTAATTCATCTTTGATGGTTGCATTCGTTATATGATTTTGGGATGTTAAGTTTTCCCAGGGTCCCTTACAGTTTCATTTGATTACTTGCATGTGACCCTATGTTAATTTGAGTTACTGGTGAATTGGAACAAGGTAACTTTTTAAAATGATCTGCTGACTCTTTTTTGTCAATGCTGGGCACAAACTTCGATTTTCCCACACACTTGCAATAATAAAGTATTCAATGATGAATCGGCAATACAAATACACTCTTAGTGCTGACGTTATCCAGCAATATATAGAAACAGGTGACAAGTTCGCAAGGGAGCAGTATTACAAAACAGTTACTATTAAAAACAAAGGAACTGGTTGGTAATCTCTCCCTTTAAGGCCTTTTTTAGCTGAAATAGTCAGCGAGGGTTTGCTTGTATGGAGACAGATAGTGAAAGTGGTGCGATACCCTGCGCTTTCTTGGCTAATGCACCATTTTCTTTCTTGTTAGAAACAATCGAATTACAAAGCTGTTGAAGACCTACAATATTGACATGCTAAAGAATCTTATTGCAGGGGTACTTTATAATATCCCCTCTCAACAGTTCCCCTAATCTGTGTCCATTTAACAGATTAGAGAAAGTTAGTGCGTATAATGCAGCAAGTTGAGCCCTTAGAAAATGGTGCTTAAAGGCAATCAGCCCGCAGTCCCAGCAAATTCCCAATAATGTTGCTACGCCCAAATGGATACAATTGAATGTAAGTGGGCATAGAAGAACCCTGTAAAGTCGTCTACATCGCTCCATTAGTGACAGCGTTTTCCCCGCGGCAATTCACCTAATTCAGCACTGATGCTGTGTCTCAAAGTATGCCAGATCAGTTATTAAACAGCGCATACAATTCATAGAGAGACAAGGAGTGAGGGAGCTGAAATACATCAGCCTTTAATCACAGTGATTGCCACTCAGTAGTGAAGAGAGAACCTTATTTTCGCTCTAAAATTAATAGGTATTCATATAAAAAGCAATCAACAGGAGCATAAAAGAAAAGGCCCGCTGGAGTAGCTGAAAAGCTCCTTCATTGATGTACAGGGCCTGATTCACAAACACGTTCTATAGTGGCCCAACCCCATTGAAAAAGGCTTTGTGAATCAGGCACACATAGCTAAAGGGCCTGATTCATGGAATCAAGCACAGAAGTAATGCAAGCGCTGCTCGCTGAGAAGGAGCGTGCATCACGCGTAAACCAACAACGGCGCGGCACGTGTATTCATGGATTTTCCGAGGCCTCAGTAGCCGTGGCGCAATGAACATCGAGCAGCGCCAGTAACGACCCAACACGCCCCCATGCGCAGGAAAAAGCCAGTGAAATTCCCAATACGGCCTAAGGCCCTGTGCCATCCGTGGCCCAGCACACAGCCCCCCATTGTAATTGGGTGAAAAATCTGCGCCAACTCTGTTTGCACCAGCCAAATCGCGTGGAATGGCCCGCGCGTACCCCATCCGCACCCCAGCGCAATCGCGTACTTCAGTCGCACCAGCCAAATCACGTGGAAAGGCCTGCGCGTATACCCCGTCTGCACCACAGTGCAATCGCGTACCACGGTCACACCAGCCAAATTGCGTGGAAAGGCCTGCGCGTAACCCGTCCGCACCCCAGCGCATTCACGTACACTGGTCGCACCAGCCATATCGCGTGGAAAGGCCTGCGCGTACCCCGTCCGCACCCCAGCGCAACCGCGTACACCGGTCGCACCAGCCAAATCGCGTGGAAAGGCCCACGCTTACCCAGACCGCACCCCAGCGTAATTGCGTACCCCGGTCGCACCAGCCAAATCGCGTGGAAAGGGCCACGCGTACCCCGTCCTGGTTATGTGGTGCATTACTGAAAAAGCAGTGGGCAATGCAAGATAGGATCGAGGTACACTGGTTGAGCTGGTTATGCAGTGCATTACGGAAGAAGCAGAGGGTGATGCAAGATCGGATTGAGGTACACTGGCTGGTGAATGGTGTGATGGACGTCAGCGGTACGTGGAACCCTCCCACACTGACAGCCAGGCGGAGAGATAAGGTTGCCATCGTGGTACCGTCCTTGACTCCAGTGGCAAAACAAACACCAAGTTCAGCACAGCCGGTGAGTCAGAAGAACTTGTTAGGAGCCGGACTGTGTTAAACCCAAGGTTAGAGTGGCAACATCTAAGAAGATTAAAGACACAGAGGTCTTTTTGTGCATATACTTGGTATCAGAGTCAGAGTGGTCCGGCGCTCATTTGAAGGACTCTGACTGATGCCCTGCTCCTGAACAAGGAGAATGTGTTAAACCTAGAAATCGAAGTAGTCCTGCAGCGAGTTATGTTGAATCTTGTGCATAGTCGAAAGTCTTCGGATGTTGTAGAAACTGCAAGTACCAAGAGGCATTAAGCGAGGCCGGTGAGAAATGTCCAAGTGGTCATACGAAGTTCAAGCCAAACCCCCTTGTACAGTCAAAAGTCTTTGGCACGTAGTGGAGGCAAATGTGAACCCGACTGAGGGATGCCAAGAGAGAGCTAAATAAAGTGAACTGTGTTATAGTGCAAACGTGACCCCGATTGAGGGATGCCTGTGAATTGGGGTGGACAGTAACGCACCTGTGAACATTGTGTTGACAAGAGTGAACCCGGCTGAGGGATTTCCTAGTGAGAGGTTGTTTTAAAAGACATTGAGACTCGTGAATACAACAAGCAAAAGTATTCTGCTTGGAAAGGCTGTAGTGAACCCGATGGAGGGAGGCTAACCAGGAAAGAGTATTGGAGCCATTTCAGGGGGATCCAGGGGTGAAGAGTTCTCACCCTACAGATGAAAACGGAAAGGAACCTTTTGTTTTGTTTTTTTGTCACATCAGGCCCTATGAGGCAAGAAACTTTTTAGGAAAGAGACTTGGCCACCGAAGGTCCTGATATCACTGCAAGGAATTGTAGCCTTGTACTGAAGAAGCCCAGGAGTGTGCTGTGCTCAAGAGTCCTGCCTTGTCCCATGCTAAAACCGTGGGGAAGGGAGACCCCGCCCATAACATCCTGACTTATCATTTTGTGGACACTTTTCTTTCTTTTCTTGTGAACACTATCCCACACTGTTTTATAACTTAGTGTTAAGGATTGGCAATAGTTTTCTTTAGGATAGGCCTATTACATTTTGACAAGACGCCACTAGGACTGCCTTATTATTATTTGATGGTCGTAGCTTGCGCCCATCTTAGATTTAGCTTTAGGTTGGGTGTTTTCTCACCCATTTATATAATTTAATAAACACCTTTGAACTGTGATCACTTATGTCTGTCTTTACTGTTGCCACCATGAGTTCCTTACATATGGTGTCAGAAGTGGGATGTGACTCAATTGAAATTAATTGTGGAACTCTACAATTTCAAAAACCTAGTCAGAGAGTTTCCAACCCTTCCGTAGCCACCAAGGAATCGATAGGTTTTGATATCTGTAGCAGTAGGGAAGCTATTAGTCCCCTGGGAAAAGAGGAATGATTTCTACAGACTTGGTCCTGATACCCCCTCCAGGGTGATAGATAAGATTTGCTCCAAGATCTGGCCTTGCATGGAAGTTTGAGATAGACGTCTTAGCTTGCGTCATCTATCCCGACTTCCGTGGAGATTAGGTTCTCTTACAGAATCATGGTGAGATCCCTTTTGAAGTATGTCGGGGAGATCAAATTGCCCAATGAATTTTGGAAAGGGCTCTATTTCCTCAGTTTAAAGAAAGCAAACCAGATGACACAGAAAGAGGTACCTTAGGCTTTGAGGAAGCTGATAAACCTTTGAACATTGAAGAAAGGAAGGGAGAAGACCCAAGCGAAATGATCCAGCTCTCGCGGACAGAAGCTTTTCTACAAGTTATTCCAGAAGGAGAAGGCTTAAAGAAAGGGAGCCCTTTTTTCCCCTAAAACAAGGATTACTTTATAGAAGAAAGACATCTACGGAAGGCTTAATACCCTTCCGTGGATGTCACAGTTGGTAATACCCAAGAGCCACCGAAAGGTTGTGCTGGAAATTACACATTCCCATCTTACCAGGAGAACTTGGGACAATCTAAAATCCAGGCACATATTAGTCGAAAGATTCACTGACCAGGTATCCATGCTGATATAAAGACCTTTATCCAGATGTGTGAAATATGTCAAAAGACCATCATACACATCCCATTACCTGCCCCTCGGAACGCACTACCGATCATAGAAGTTCCTTTTTCAAGAATCGGAAAGGACATAGTTGGGCCTTTAGAAACATCCAGACTAGGCAACAAATGTGTCCTTGTTATTGTGGACTACGCGACCCGATATCCCAAAGCATTCCCAATGCGAAATAATACCACACAGCAAATCCTTAAACACCTTCTACCGTATTTCTCCAGGGTCGGCTAGCCCAAGGAAATACTAACAGACCAGTGTTCACATTTTTTGAGTAAACTTATAGCAGAAGTCAAAGAGTTACTCCACATTACCACATTACAAACATCTGTGTACCATCCCCAAACCGATGTCTTGGTAGAAAGATTCAATAAAACTCTGAAGTTAATTTTACGAAAATTGGTAGATAAGGACGGGAAAGAATGGGATCCTTTTGAATTGCCTTTTAATGCACTTGCATGTGAAATAATAGAAAGCGCATGTTTGAAAAACTCACATTTGCAATTATGTCAGAAACACATTAGGAAATAAAAATAACATAGCTAGTTTAGTAACATTCCCCATGTATTCCTGAGTGGAATTCAAACTATTGACAGTAGTATTGGTTGTCATGTTAATACCACCGGTGTTCTCTTTTTCAGTTTCTCCATCTAAAGAAGAGATATTGGCAGCATTGGCATTCCCATGTCCCCCATTTTATATGCACTTCCCGTATAAAACTATATCCTGGATATATGCCCAATACAAACATGGACAGTGCAAACAGTCCAGCTACTCAATGCATGACATAGGTAGAGGAGAACAAGTAAGGAAGGAAGAAAGAAGACACACATCAGCGTTAATGTTTTGTGGAGGTAGACATGTTGCAAAAATACTTGAAAAGAAATGGTACAACAAAACAATGTTTTGTTATGATATATGAAATATGTCATTTGTAATGCGCCTGCACATAATGGTTTCTAGGTGCGACAAGACAAGGGAAGGATGACAGAGGGAGGACAAGACCAGCAATCCTACTAGGCCTGGTATCATTCATATTGTGCGACAGTGCAAAGGTGCTGGGGAAAGGAGCGGGGGCGAGGGGGCAGGGAGAGGGAAGGGGGAAGTGCAATCAGCAGCATTGCTCTTAGTAAGTGCAGCCAGGGCAGCACAGCTCTGGGTAAGTACAAAAAGGCAGGGGACTGTAGAGGTTACAGTTACAGCCCCCAAGTGGGCGGTAGGCCTGGAGGCGGTGCAGGGGAGACTGATCATGGAGGAGCTTGGTACCCAGTGAGACTCTAAGGGTAGCCAAGCAACCAGTCGGCGCAGCAGACAGGTAGGTCAGCATAGGAGGGAGAGAGAGAAAGCAGAGGAGAAAAGGAAGAGCTTGTGCTGCTTCTGGAACATCAGCTGGTCCGGCTCACGTTTGAGAGTGGTAGGGAGGCACATGCAGAGGAGTGAGATCTACCCCCCACTCTCTTCCTGGAGAAGCGTCTGGCCCTCAGAGAGTTGGAGGAAGCTGAGTGAAGAGCTCAAGAAGGAAGGTATTTTGGAAGAGAGCATTGGATGTAGTGTGGGCCCCAGCCCCAGAAAGCCTTGTGGACGATGCAGAGGGTCTTGAACTTGATCCTTGCAGCCACTGGGTGCCAATGGAGAAATTTCAGGGCAGGAGAGATAAGGTCCCTGGGCTTGAGGCCAAGGATAAGTCTTGCAGTCTTGTTGTGGATTAGTTGCAGAGGGCAGAGAGTAGAGGAAGGCATATTGAGAAAGCGGCTGTTGCAGTAGTCCAGCTTAGAGAGAACCAGGGCTCTGGAGACAGTGAGCTTCTGGGGAAAAGTGAGAAAATTAAGAATACCTCTGAGGAGGTGCAGCAGACAGGACTGGGCACACAAGAGCTTTCTGTGAGCTGTCCTAGTCAGGGTATGTATTGGTATCTGGGAACATGAAAGGGTTACCTCCCATGATACTCACCCCCCCAGAGTACCAACTTTTTGTTTGGGACAGTATTATTTGTGGGCACTGGACCACTGTATGATTGGTTTTGTGGTGTGGCTTGCATTTGGGCGCTTGACGGGGCAGGCATCTGCGCCTGTGGGGGCTGTGGTGGTAACTGTGTGTATGCTTAGTGTATTTCGTATGGTATGGACGTGGCCATCGGGACGCAGGAAGTGCTGCTGTTGCTGTACTGGGCCAGCGTGGGTATATGGGTTATATCCGCTCCCATTCTGCTTTTACATTCCCTCGCAAAGAAACCACTTCCTGCATCCCCAGCACTGAACAGGTCCTGCTCCCCTCACGGTCCCCACCCCTCCAAATCCACCTCTGCTGCCTCTACCCCCTTGAAACCTGCCTTTTCCACGTTGCTAACCTCCTTGATACCACTCGGAATGCTGTGGCTGAGGTCCACTGCTCCATTGCCCTTTTCCTCCGCCTCCCCAAAAAGTGCCGCTTTTCTTGCCTCCAGTCGAGCTGCTGCCTGATCTGCTGTATCTGTTTGTGCCGCTATTGTTACCACCTCTTCAAATGCTATTTTAGCTAGTTTTCTGTACCAGTTTCGCTTCCCCAGCCTGCAACCTTTGTGCAGTTTCCTTTTCTCTCTCTTTAATTCGCTTACAGTGGTGTATGATTATAGTCTGTATTTCGGGCCACCCTTTCGCTTCTATGCCCACTATCTTCTCGAGAGCTTTCTGTACCTCCTTGGGCCGTCCCTTTTTGATAACAAATTTAAAAAAAGTGGAACTGATCGGTCCCACTGTTCCCCCGTCTCTGCCTTCCACATCCCCTGCACTTTCAAAATGTACTGGGTCGGGGTCTTCATCATCCCCCATTGTGTATTGCATTATGGATTTCAAATTCAGTGTATCAGGAATGGCCACCATACCGCATAACACACCTGTGCTCCGATATTGCTAAAAGGCGCCCCATCATGCGTATCGCCATCTATTGTTACTCCCAGATATCCAGCCTTTACCCAAACATCTCCTACCTGATTTCCCATGATTGCTACCAGCATGCTTTTTATGTCTCCCACCGCTAACTGGATCCCAGCTATTTGTTTCTCATAAGCATATATCCATTTCCCAGCCAACGCAGTGAGCGGTGGGAGCACTTTGATCAGGTTGTTCTTATCCATCTGAGCCCAGGGCACATACTGCGCCCTTCCAGGGACTTTATGTAATAATGGCAATTACGTACCCATTCCCCGCCTTGTCTTCCCGCTGCCACTTCCCTTTTTCCTGGCCACTGCTGCCCGTCCAAATCTGTTCCTCAACTGCGGACTCCACAAGCTCTCTACCTGGGGGGTAACTGCTGGTGCCCCTCTTCTTCCTCCAATTCATCCATTGTGTCCCACTCCTCTTCCTTCAAGTCTCTGTTTATATCTCCGACTAACCTCACTGTCCCATAACCTACACTTTCTTCTCCTCGCTCATCACTTTTCTATATGCACATCCTTGATTGCAGTGCTGTCCAGTCTAAACAAAATATCTCCGGTCCTCAATACGTCTAGTCCACACCCAGACGTTCCCCCTTCTTCCTGGAGGGCCCTTAATCGTGCTTGCGGTGCCTTTAAAGCTTCTTCTCGTTCCTTCAGAGGCCTCCTATCTGAGGGTACAGCAGTGTTGGTGTGCATTTGTATGGTGGCGGTGCTGTGGCGGGTGAGGGCACATATGTTGGGTTAGTATATCATGTGGCGGTAAGAGCAGCAAGTGGGTAAAGCCATTTGGGCGGGATTGACTGTGTTCCTTCAGGTGCTGCTGTGTAACTACACTTGGGGTTGGGCTCTTTTCACACTGCGGCTTACCCTCATCATTGTCATCATCTTCCATAACTCTAAAATCTCTTTCCTCCTTTGGAGTTTTTTACCTTTGTATTTAGCTACCAGAAATGTGTGCATGTTTTCCAATATCCCTCGGTTATTCGTACCCTGCTCTTGCCACGGGCAGAACATTTTGTATCCTCTTTTCACATTTTAAAATATGGCTCCATCATCTTCACTAACTCTGAAAGGATCCCACACTTTTCTGTTTCTCTTCTCATGTACTTATAACAATAATAATAAAAAAACGCCACGTGGCCTTCACACACTATTCACCTCAAATACGCACCAATCTACCATAAACCTTTGCTTCTTCACACACAAACCCACAACACCCTTATCCCTGTTCTTCCACTCCCCACTTAGCATCGACCACTGTTGTTTTCACCCGCAAGAGGTGTACTTACATCTGCATGTTCACCCGAGCCCCTCCATCACAGGGTCCCAGTAATCGCCTGCTCCTTACTAGGAGCCGCGCCACACTCCAAAGAGCTGACAGGAATTCTGTGAAAATGGCTCCTGTACACCACTACGTGTTGCGTGCTTGGGACTAGTCACTGCAGGTGGTTGCTTCCCCTCCAGATGTGTGGCCTGGAAGCCTCCGTCTTTGCGGAAAATCTGGGATCACGTTGGGGTCACCAAAAATGAAGAGAAGCCCCTGAATGCTCACAACAGAATAAATACTAGTGAAAAAGGCCCAGCACACCTCTTGCAAGGAGAGCAATGTTTATTCTCATAAAAAATACAAATGTGCGACAGCAAAGAACGCTGCTGGCATGGAGCGCTCTGACAACAGCATAAGCAGCAAGTTATAAAGGCACACAACGTCATAAGTGACGTACATTACATAGATTATATATGCAATTGGCTGGTTGGTGCGACCCTAATCATATTCCGCCTGCTCCATAAGGTATGGCCCAGATTCTCCTGTCCGTCTTCTTCCACGTAGGATTCTTCTTTGTACGTAATTGGGCGTGAAGCTCCTAATTGGCAATTATAAACACAAATCATTGCATTCCCAATCTGTAGACTAATGTGCACCTTGTACTGTAGACCAGGGCGCGGAGGATATTTACGAGGTCATGATAACTTATAAACCCCAGCTCGATCCCAGACCCGTTGGCGTCTTTCCAAATCTCCCCACCCAGGTTTTAGGTTTGTTACTTTTCCCCCCTGGCTCCCCGCAGCACAATTTACAGGGGTCCAGGATGTGGTGAACCCGCCTTTCTGCTGTGATCTTCCTGATAAATTGATGATCTAACAGTTTTATGGTCTGTGGTCTGTGGCTGGCGGTATGCTGGAATGTTGGGGTCTTGGGATGGAGGCATTTGGGAGCTATAACTTCGAGTTCGGACTAGTGAAGGTTGGAGACACATGCGCTCCTTCTCGGTATAACTGTTCACAGGGAGTTCTCTGCCCACTTATGGCCTTGCAGGGCGCTTTCCTTCTGGGATGCTAGTGCTAATAGTTTGAAACAATGAGAGGTTTATGAGTTTCCGTGGGTTTGGTTTTTCTCACTGCTGCCCATGCTGCAACCCGACCCTGCATGCACACACTAATCTCTATGTTGTGGGCCCGGGCTTACTGCCCTGTCTGCAGCGCGGCACTAGGCCTCGATTTTAAAATGGCTGCGGGTTTCTAAGATTGGGCATGGATTGCATTGGGAGTGAAACACAAACATATACTAACCTACCCATAATGCGGGTTCTAACAACACCCCCCCATAACCTCCATGAACACCTATGACACACTCTTTCCTTCGTCCGAAACCTCTTGGGTGCCTGAGTTGATCGTCCCCGCTTCCCAACGTGGCTGTGAGTCCCAGACTTGCCTGTCTTCGGTACTTCTCCTTCTAGGTAGGCTTGGTCTACTCTCCTGCCAAGCACTAACATATTTTATCATTGATGTGAAAGTCTCTTCAATATTGCTTTCAGAGTCCCAGACCCTTAGTTCGGTATTTCTCCTGCTCCTCTGTTTGCCACCACCTTCGCTGCTTCTCAGGGATACAGACTGTAAGTTTGGGGTATTTCTCCCACTTCTCTGCTTGCCACCACCTTCTCTACTTCCCAGCATCTTTCTGGCCCTCTGCGTACCTGTTTGCCTGGTTCGTGAGGGCGGCTGCCTTCTTTCAGCTTCCTCCGTTAGCTGCGTGACTCGTGGTGCTTGGGGAGGCTTTGTTTGGTCTGCGGTGGCTCTGCAGCACCAACCGTCCTTCTGGACGCTGCCTCCCAAGTCTTAGGACCGCCTGTCACCTGTGTCCGCTAGCCCACCGTCCTTTCCACTGTCTCTCTCGGCTTCTTCCTGGGCGTCCCAGCTTTCTCCCCGTCTCTAGCAGATACAGCATTTTTTCTTCCAGCTCGTCCAGGGAGGACTGTCCTGTGTGGGAAGCCCTTCTTTCCTTTTTATTCCATAGCCGACTTTGGCTAGATTGAATACTGTGGATCCGGGGGGGGGGCGTGCTCTTCTGTACTCTGTGCATCTTCTTTGTCTTAGTGCATTTCTCTAAGATGTCATGAGTGTTCATTTTCATCTCAGTACTATTCAGGGGATGACAAAGTTCTACTTTGCTCACATACATAGAAGTATGAGAAAATGGAAACAGCCTTTACGAAACCAGTTAGTAAGATTAAACAGAAGGTGCTCAAGCAAGAGAGTTGATTTGATGCAGACTGCTGGGCTGCCAGGAAAAGCCTTTTGCAATGTCTTAAGAAGGGGCAACCAATACAGAAAGCTAGGCTAATGGATGCCTTTGTCAGGGATAAATGGGAATCACTAACCGTGCCCTGTAAAGAGGGCGATTCCTGTTTGTTCTGGGGAAAGGTAGCTGGGAGGGGTCAGCAGGCCTCAAACACACTCCAATGCAGTATTCCATCCCAATGCTGGCAAATAAATGTTGGCGATTTGTATAATGACCTAATTGACCCTCAGCTAGGGGAGCCGATGGATGGATCTATTCCGTCCCGGTGAGAACCCAGTAGTAGTGACAGTAGGGCAATTAAGCCCCAGGTCCTGATAAAATCCCAGCTGATCAAGGATGAACCACCGATCTGGGCCCCAGTACTTAGTCATGTTTTTAATGCTGTCATTAAAGTAGGCAATGTCACGCAACCTGGAGGGAAGCGGAAATTGTTCCCATATTTAAGAAGGGCAACCGTGATGAACCAAGGAACTATCGCCCAATATCCCTCCTAAATGGAGCAGGGAAGCTCTTTGCCAAAGCCATTCTGGACAGGTTGCAGGAATGGACAGAGGCAACTGGAGTCAACAATCACTTGCAGGCTGGGATCCAGAGGGGACTAGTAACATTGACCAGGCCTTTCGCCTTGACCTCATCTAAAAATGTATACTGTTCTAAAATGGTCAAGGGTGTACGCGGTCTTCGTAGACCTTAGGACGGTCTTTGTGTTCCTAGGAATTCTTTTTGAGAGGTCCTGGTAAAGAAGAGCATTCCCGAGTGTTACTACTATTAGTTCAGTCACTATACTGAGACAATAAAGCCACTGTTAGATGGGGCTTGGGCAGTGAGTCAATGGATCCTATTTGTGTCCAGAGAGGTGTAAGACAAGGGTGCATATTGACACCCTTGCTCTTCAGCTTGTACATAAATGAAGTGATTGCTGAACTGGAGTTGGATAGCTTGGATCCCCTAAGATTATAGCGATTATAGAGTGAACTATCTAATCCCCTTGTTTAAACAGTCAGGTATCAGACAAGTGGAGGTAGCAATGGCTTTTTGTAAAGGTTTGAATAATTTGAGTGCGCTTTTCCTTGTTGCCAAGTATGTGCATAGGGCTTGGCTGAGAAGGATAACAGTGAGCAATGCTCTTGCTCTCGTTGACTAGCACTGATCCTTATGAGTTTGCAATGAATTTGGTTATTTGTTTTTTAAATTGTTTACATTTTATCCAACTTGTGTAACAGCATCATTGCATGTTTAACGGCACGTTTTAAATTCTTGTATGTATCAGGAACTGTATGCCATATCCACGGCCAATTGCTTTTATTAATTGTGTGAAAATGTTTTTTATAATTATCAAACTCAATTGTTTTATGCATAACTTTTATGGCTCATGCCGCAATAAAGTAATTGATTACTTGTAAAAGAAGTATGAGATCATGGAGAGGGTAAAAGGGTGAGGAAGCTGTGACAGGAGTAGAAATATACCGCGTCTCTCCTAGGGTGTCATCCCTCCTCCCATGAGGGTTTTCCCTCCCCATGTGATCCTCCAGCGGTGCACCACCCCCAGGGTGATTATTGCACTGTGGCTGCACCGCCCTGGCCACAGGAGGAGAAGGGTCCGTGATGTCCCCGGCTCTCGTAACAGAAAGATGGCATCTTCAGTGAATAACACCAATTTATAGTGAATCCCGAAGCCACCAAGCCCTGAATTCCAGATCTAATTTTCTGGGCCAAAGCCTCGATGGGTAGGGCAGAAACCAGAGGAGGGCAGCCTTGCCGGGTTCTCCTGGAAAGTTTAATCGGCTTCGAAACAAGCTTCAGATTCTGCTTTTATGGAAGGTGCACTTCCCTCATTGCTGGGCAGCAGCTTGCATGCCATTGGCTGTGTTCTCCCAGGGGTTCATGGGGCTTGAGGTTTTGTTGATGTAATATTTAAAGTGCAGATGAGCAGAGGGGGACAGGCCACTAAAGGTCACTGAATAGTAGATGGATGAGATTATGGATGATTTATTTGGGATATTTATTGAGCAGGAAGCAGCTCCGCGGAGCGATGAGGCGCAACGCATCGCCAGGGGTGACCGGGCATGGAATGGTTCCAGGGGGGGGGGAGATGTAGATAAACTGAGGCTGTGGTACCCTTGTCTTGCTCTAACTTATCTCTGTATTTGTTTCTCCTGCAGGTTGGAGCGCTGCTCTCTCACTAGTTCCTGCTGTGCAGATCTCACATCTGTTCTCATTACAAACACATCGCTCACAGCGCTGGACCTGAGGGAAAATAATCTTGGGACTCAGGAGTTAAGGAGCTCTGTGAGGGATTGAAACATCCAGGCTGCAAAATACAGAACCTTGAGTAAGGACCTGCTCATTTCTTCTCCATCATTTGTTATGACTGAACAATCTAGAGTTGCCCTGGAGACCTGTAGAGACCTGGCTGCATACCCAGCCTCTGCCCAGAACTAACTCCTGATCTCTTGCCTGACCTCGGCCCCTTTGACTCCCTCGACACCTGCATATGATATGATATAGCATTTATAACGCGCCTGTACACAAGTGTTTCTAGGCGCGACAAAACAACGATCTTATTAGGCCTTGTGTAATTCAGATCACGCAAGTGTGGGGAAGAGGGAGGGAGAAGTGCCAGGAGGCCGGGGGAGAAGTGCAGGTAACCCAATAAGTGCAGCCAGCAGGTGGCTCGTAAGCGCATAGAGAAGGGACTGTAGGGTTGCAGGTACAGACCCTTAAGTGCTGGTGTAGTACAAAGGCATTGCAAGGGCAACTGGACATGCAGGAGCCTGGGCCCGAGTTCAGAGGGTAGCCAGCTGACCAAGGTGCAGGAAGGTCTTGAGTTGCACCCGGAACTAGAGGTGGTTCTGCTCAAGTTTGAGAGAGGCAGGGAGGCTGTTCCAGAGGGAGGCGCCCGCCGAGGAGAAAGATCTACCCCCCACTTTCAGCTTGGAGAAGCAACTGACCCTCAGAGAGTTGGAGGTGGATGAGCGGAGAACTCCAGAAGGAAGATGTTTAGGAAGAGAAGGTTGGAGGTAGTGCGGTCCCAGGCCCCAGAAAGCCTTGTGGACGATGAAAGGGTCTTGAACTTGATCATTGCAGCCACTGGGAGCCAATGAAGAGATTTCAGAGCTGGAAAGATACAATCCCTGGGCCTTGAGGTCAAGGACAAGTCTCGCAGTCCTGTTCTGGATAAGTTGTAGAGGGCGAAGAGTAGAGGCAGGCAGATTTAGAAAGAGGCTGTTGCAGTAGTCCAGCCTAGAGAGGACCAGAGCTCTGGAGACAGTGAACTTCTGAGGGAAAGTAAGAAAAGGAAGAATACCTCTGAGGAGGTGCAGCTGATAGTTTGACTTCTAAGAGAATTCGGAGATGTGAGGAGAGAAGGAGAGGGTAGAGTCGAAGATGACACCAAGGTTCTTAGCCTCACAGGAAGGAGCAGGAAAAGAGCCCAGAGTGGACGGCCAGAGAGAGAGAGGAAAGGAGGGAGCAGGTGAACCAATTAGGAGGATCTCAGTCTTACTGGCATTAAGGCAGAGATCATTGGCGGTACACCACTCCCGGATTGTACACAGACAGTCAGGGATGAGATAAGGAAAAGAGGTGGCAGAGGGGAGCCTGAAGGAGAGCTTGGTGTCATTCGCATAGCACTTGAAGTTGGAGCAGAAAGTATTGATGCAGTGAGCAAGAGGTACCAGGTATTGGTTGAAAAGCCAGGGGGAAAGGTCAGATCCCTGGGGAATACCACAAGTAGAGAGA
Source organism: Ambystoma mexicanum (assembly GCA_002915635.3). Lineage (NCBI taxonomy): Eukaryota > Metazoa > Chordata > Amphibia > Caudata > Ambystomatidae > Ambystoma > Ambystoma mexicanum. The sequence continues at coordinate 1,077,896,495 of CM030325.1, read as the reverse complement.
GAGATAGAAGAGAGGAAAGATCCCAGTTGGACCTGACAGGGTCAGTTGGTGAGAAAGGTGGTCAACCAAGCCAGGGCCTGATCAGTGATACCCAGGTTATCACAGAAGCGATTGAGCAGGATGGCATGGTTGACCGTATCAAAAGCAGAGGATAGATCATGGAGAATGAGGACAGAAGGAAGATTAGAGTCAGGATTAGAGAGCAGGTCTTCACGGGTGTTCAGGAGAGCAGTTTCCGTGCTTCTGGCCCTCTCGTGGAGACAACCAACAGATTCAGTATGCAGATTAAGCTGGGAGATGGCTAGGCTTTCCAGGAGTTTGCCAGGAATGGATTGATGGAGATCGGGCAATAGTTAGCCTGAGAGGAAGGATCGACTGATGGCTTCTTAAGAAGGGGGTGCACAAGGGAGTGCTTGAGGGAGGAGGGGAAGGTTCCAGTGGAAAAGGAGTGATTGCAGAAATCGGCCAAGGCTGGAGCATTGTGGTCCTTGATGGTTCTGAATGAGCAGGGGAGAACCTGCCTTGACAAGACTTTCATAGATCGGACTTGTCTAGAAACATCGACAGGGGTGAACAAGGGAAAGGAGGAGAAAAGAGGAGGAGAGACTGCCACAGACGGGCCAGGAGGGGTAGGGGCGGAGGAAGAGGAAGAGAGGGCGGACAGGATGTCTTGAGTTTTAGTGGTGAAATGAGAAGCCAAGGCTGTGCAGAGGGCCTGGGAGGGAACAGGAGAGGTAGAGACTGCGGCAGGATTGGCCAGCTCCTTGCAGATTTGGAAAGGTTTGTCCGAGTTGTTAGATGCCGCAGAGACGCGGGCTTGGATTTAGGCCCTCTTCTTGGAGAGGATAGAGAGTCTGTACTTCCTTTGGGAAAGGCGGCAGGCCAGTTTATCAGGGGTGCGCCTGATACCCTCCACTTCCTCTCAGCCGCCCTACACTTGTGTTTATGCGTGGCGAGGTCAGATTCGTACCAAGAGTTGCACTTGGTCTTGGGCTTCAAGTGGATCCTCAAGACAGGGACACGGACATCCAGAGTTTTAGAGATAGAGAGATGAAGGCTATAGAGGACTGTGTCAGGGTGTGAGTCAGCCAAAGGTGAAGGCGAGGAGAGAAAGTGGGGGCAAAGCCTCAACTGACACGCGCTTCATGGGTCGGATGATCGAGAAGGTAGGTGGCAGTGCTGGAGTTGGCTTAACCTGAGGCCTGTGGCCAGAGCTAACACCAGATTGCATGCCTGACCCCAACCCCTATGCCTCCCTGGACACCTATAGAGCACCTGAGGCCTATGGCCAGATGTTAGGCAGAATTATATGCAGTACACTTTGGGAACACCACACACAATTAAGACTACAAGTGACAGTACAAATTCAACTTTGGTACAAGCCTGTACTACACAGTTAAAGTGGTAGCGATGGCTGAGCAACCAGACTTATCTCAAGAGTAAGTGAGCAGGATCAGATAGTTACACAAAGGACAGCAATTACTATGATTCAGGCAAACACTGACTCAAGGTTTTCTAGTAAAAGAATAATACATGCGTTTCACTCTTCAGTTGTATAACATTACACTATTATAAGCAAGTTAAAAATCACACTCTTACTACACCACACCTCTTCCCTTAAATGCCAGACAAGTTAAGCTCACAAAATGAGTGGAGCAAAATGGCACTCCAGCAATTTAAAAGGGAGGGAAAAACAAAATTAATAGAAATTGTACCACACCAACAGGTAAGTACTCAGGGCAAGTGAGCAATAGGAACTACAATGATAAAATCAGATAGAAAAGGCTTAGGGCCAAAGTCAATGGGTCAAAAGTCTTTTGCTCAAGGAAATACAGTTCAGGGTAGTTCGCAGTAAAGTTTGTGCCACGGATTCCGGACAAGGTTGGTTGGCATAAAAGTTAGTTCAAAGAGAAGAGAAGGACAAGCCCTCGGTTTGGAGAAAGATTTCAAACACTTTCACCACGGCTGAACGAAACAAACAACGGGATTTGCACAGTATCTTAAAACGGAGAGGGAGCTGTAGCTGAGGCGGACGTTCCTGCTAGTTCCTGCAGGCTCACGGTTCCTGAAGCGACTGTCGGACTGATAAGAAGTAGGAAGACTGGAGGTGCTGCACTACCCACGGAAGAAACCAGCAGCAGAGCAAAGCAACAAATAAAAGGTGCGCTCCTTAAAACCTAAGCAGGGTCCGACCTTCCTGGCTATCCGGCCCACTGTAGCGCTGCACAGCAAATTCGACCAGAGGAGGGGTCCTGGCTTGCAGTTTGGGCGAACTGGTTGGTCCCACCAGCTCAAGGGAAGAAGTTTCCTGGAGGATCTTCTCTGTCGTCGGATTCTGAAGATTCTGACCTGCAGCAGGGCTTCACCAGGCAGTTCAGTCATGGTAGGGGTCCTCTTCCATCAGCTCCTCATTGGTTCTTTCGTTCCAGTGGTGACTCTGCCTTTCCAGTCCCAGAGACCTGCTTTTTATGCCGTTTCCCCCATTCATACAGCCTGGCTGTCAATCACACAGCAGGGTGGCTGTCCTGGCAAGGACAGTCACCCAACCAATCAAACAGGAGTGCAAGTTGGGTTACCAAGGGAACCCATGGCAGGGGTCCTAAGACCCCTCCCTCACATCTTGCCTACCCAGACTTTCAGGCGCCTTAAGGAGGGCTTCTGTGCAGAAGCCCGCGAAAAGACGGAGAACAAAGGGACCACACCTGGTTTGGCGCGCAGAGAGAAACACGAGAAAGACATTTACAAAAAGAAATGGCGAATAAACCCAGCCGGAACCGTAATAAAATGTATATGGTCAAGCGGGTTTATGTTTGAGGCTAATATAATAGCCTAAAACAATACCACGTTTATAATATAAAATAGGGTAGTTACCAGCAAGTCTTAGTGTAAAGGAGCAAAACAATGCTCCAAGAGACACAGACAAAAAGGGATAAGAATTAATCCTTTCCAATACTCATGTAAGAGGAGGTGTATTGGGTTTGTGTTTTAAAGTGACTAACATAAAGTTAATGGCAACTTTACCTTTTCTGGGGGACAGTAGTCAGCCCCAGAAAATGGAGCCAGGGGGGAAGTCTCAAAGACAACCCTGTGTCACTGCACTGAAGGCGCTGTGTAACACACATGAAAAAAATATGAGGCCATGGAGTAGGTGAGGCTCCAGTGCCCAAGATCACACAAAAGGTGAAAACACAGACAGCAAAACACATGTAAGAGTGGAAAAAAGGCTCACACTCTTACCAGGTGAAAATAATAAACCCTAGAAATCCAGCAAAGCTGCTGAGGGACTCATTAGGTAAGGGAAATCAGCCATTCATGATAATTCTCCCTAACACCAGAACTAACACCTACCAACTACTTTGTCTCCCTGGACACCTATAGAGCACCTGAGGCCTATGGCCAGAACTAGCATCTGATCTCATGCCTGACCCCAACTCCTGTGCCTCCCTGGACACCTATTGATCACCTGAGGCCTATGTCTAGAACTAACATCTGATCGCATGCCTGACCCCAACCCCTTTGCCTCCCTGGACATCTATAGAGAAACTTAGGCCTATGGCCAGCACTAACACCTGATCTCATGCCCGTCCCAACCCCTTTGTTTCCTTGGACACCCATAGAGCACCGGAGGCCTAGGCCAGAGCTAACACCGGATCTCATGCCTGACCCAACCCTGTTGCCTCCCTGAACACCTATAGAGAACCTGAGGCAATGGCTAGAACTAACACCTAATATCATGCCTGTCCCTACCCCCTTTGTCTCCCTGCCTGGACACCTATAGAGCACCTGAGGCCTATGATCAGAGCTAACACCTGATCTCATGCCTGACCCCAAACACTTTGACTCCCTGGACACCTATACAGGACCTTTAGCCTATGGCCAGAGATAACACCTGATCTCTTGCCTGACCCCAACTATGTTGCCTCCCTGGACACCTATAGAGTACCTGAGGCCTATGACCAGAATTTACACCTGATCTCATGCCTGACCCCAACTCCTTTGCCTCCCTGGATACCTATAGAGCACCTGAGGCCATTCTCTAGAACTAACACCTGATCTCATGCCCGTCCCCAACCCCTTTGTTTCCCTGGTCACCTATAGACCACCTGAGGCCTATGGCCAGAATTAACACCTGATCCCATGCCTGAGCCCAAACCCTTTGCCTCCCTGGACACCTATAGAGTAATGGAGGCCTATGGCCAGTCTAACAACTGATCACATGCCTGACCCAACCCCTTTGTCTCTCTGGACACCTATAGACCACCTGAGGCCTATGGCTCGAACTAACACCTGATCTCATGCCTGACCCCAACCTCGCTGTCTCTCTGGACACCTATAGAGTAATGGAGGCCTATGGCCAGTCTAACAACTGATCACATGCCTGACCCCAACCCCTTTGTCTCTCTGGACACCTATAGAGCACCTGAGGCCTATGGCCAGAACTAACACCTGATATCATGCCACACCCCAACCCCTTTGCCTGCCTGGACTCCCATAGAGAACCCGAGGCCTATGGCTAGAACTAACACCTGATATCATGCCTGACCCCAACCCATTTGCCTTTTGGACACCTATACAGAACTTGAGGCCTATGGCCAGAGCTAACACCTGATCTCATGCCTGATCCCAACCCCTCTGCCTCCCTGGACACCTATAGAGCACTTGAGGCCTATGGCCAGAGCTAATACCTGATCTCATGCCTGACCCCAACTCCTTTGCCTCCCTGGACACCTATAGAGCACCTGAGGCCTATGGCCAGAGCTAACACCTGATCTCATGCCTAGCCAAACCCTTTGCCTCCCTGGACACCTATAGAGGACCTGAAGCCTATGGCCAGAGCTAACACCTGATCTCCTGCCTGACCCCAACTATGTTGCCTCCCTGGACACCTATAGAGTACCTGAGGCCTATGATCAGAACTAAAACCTGATATCATGCCTGACACCAACCCCTTTGCCTCCCTGGGCACCTATAGAGAACCTGAGGCCTATGACCAGAACTAACACCTGATCTCTTGCCTGACCCCAACCCCTTTGCCTCCTGGACACCCATAGAGAACCTGAGGCCAATGACAAGAACTAACACCTGATCTCTTGCCTGACCCCAACCCCTTTGCCTCCCTGGACACCTATAAAGCACTTGAGGCCAATGGCCAGAACTAACACCTGATCTCATGCCTGGCCCCAACCCCTTTGCCTCCCTGGAAAGACGGCTGTTTAGTCTGCATATGCCATTGATTTCCCCCAGCTCAGGCTTTTCCTGGGGAATTGAGTGCCCTGGCTTTGCCATTGCTGCCCACCCCTTGACTCTGTCCCTAGTAACTGTACTCTTCTGTCTCCAGCAGTTCTGTTCCCCCCCGGTTGGGTGCACTGCTCCAGTTTGATGCTGCTGCTGTTGCCCCCACCCCTCAGGGTCCTAGATGCCTCAGTTGTGTTGACTTTGGATACTTGGCCCCTGCCCAGTCCCAGCTTTTTCCCCTGTACTATTGTTTGTTTTTCATTTTGTTTATCTAGTGGAATGCCTCCTTGCATTGTGATAAAGAGGCAGTCCCTCAGACCACAGCACATCTTCCTTCCCTCTCAGCACTACACAGTGGCACTGGTTGTACTGTCATTAGCACACTATAATTAAATGAAACGAACTAAAATGTAGTTTTCCTTCCAATGTCAGTTATTGGCATGGAGACAGAGGTTCCTACCTTTTCCAGCTAGTCCATCTACTGTCCAAGGTGCAGAGCTATTCACACGGAGATGAGAGCAGTGGCTGCGCCGAGGGTGGAGGGATCAGTACATTGATGCCCAGGTAGCCCCTGACAGAGCCGTCCCTTGACTCAGCAGGTGACTTTGTTTCCTAGTAGTCTTTATTAGTCTATTGTTATACAGCTGCAGCAAACACTGTAGTAAGCATGCCATGCAGTGGGGGGCCGGGGGGTGACCCTCTACACTAAGAAGGCACAGCCCCATTAAATGATAATTTTTGGGTCATTAGCACTGTTGGTTTCTCAATCTGTGTCTACACTAATGTAAATTTAACAACAAAGTACACCTCATGCAATGCTGCTAAGTGCATTCTGTGTGCTCACCTGACACCAAAATACACGTTCACATTTTTGGCAGAGCTGTACATTTCATTGAAATCATGTTTAACGAGCTGCAAGTCTATGTCAAACAATGACTAGTAGCAAGTGACTCATGAGAAAGCTTCTCCTGCACTGACAGCACATCCCACAGGATAGCCGAACGATCTGAAATTGTCCTATGTCGACGGTTAATTATCAGCCAGTCCCAGCTTTTAGGTTCACATCATATTATGGTCTGGTGCTTGTGCATTTATAATGCAAAATAGTACAAATATTGTACACGGGTGCAAAGCCAGCACTTAAAACATGGTTTTAGGGCTCTCTTTCTGCATGTGTTTGAGAAACAAGACACTACAGGAAGCAGTTATGTGTAACAAACACTTAGTTGTGTTACTAGCTTTGGTTGGCTTTAGAATGTATTTACTCAGCAGTTCCTTCGTCTGCAGATTGCTGATATGTGACAGAAGAGGGACAGCGGTATGCAGACATGTTTATCTGGGGAGAACTGTGAAGTTCTCTGTGCTACCGTTCGCTGTGCAAATTCTGGACACGTCGTCTCTGCCTTTCATCCTTGATAAAAATGAGTCCTGTAATATGAGGGAATTGTAATATCTTATTTATGCAATGCTGTGCTCACCATTCCTGCCCAGCAATCTTTAACTTACAATTGCTGAGCTGACCACCCCTGGGGAAATAGGAAGTGAATAAAACCACACAAGATCAGGTCCTTGCGCGTTGCTCTATGCTTTCTGGACTATTGCTGTTACTAGGAGACCTGCAATTAAATACATTTCATGGTTACAATTCCCTTCTGTACCTTGTTCTCACACTGTAATATGTATACCACTAGCCTACTTTATCCGATAACCTCTGCCTAAAGCTTGGAGGCTCACTTATACAATTTGTAGTTCAATGTCACTGTTTTCCCCTTTCTGAAGTATCTGAATGCTCGTGCTTAAATTCACTCTCTTAGGTCAGAGTAATTGGTTGTCCTTTCTGAATGTACATGCTTTTCTTCTCACTTTTAGTTCAATGTCTTGGTTTCTCCTTACTGAAAATAAGAATGTTATACTTGTTTACTCTTAACGTTCTGTGTCAATAGTTTCTCCTTTAGGAAGAAACACAATGTCAGTGTTTTTACTGTAATTTCATGGACCGCCGGGAGACCGCCAGCGCAAGTAGCGCTACTGCTACTCGTTCCGGCGCTATTAACACCAGATCACGAGTAGCGGTTGGGCGGATATTGCCCATTCCCCATTCCCCCATTGGGTCTAATAGCGTCCAAAACGGGCATAAAGCAGGAATTTTTACATCCAGCAAAAAGCTGGAGATAAAACTCCTCACTTTCTGCCCAAACCATAATAGGGCCAGCCCTTAAATGCAGCGGTAATAGCGTTACCGCTGCATTTAAAGACTACTGCCCAACTCGTGATAAGGCATGGTCTCTGCGTAAACCAGAACTTGCTGCCATGACTGAAGCTCAGAGAACTTTCTCACGCACCTTTGAATACATGTGTGTCTCGCTCCTTGTGCACCGCACAAACCATATCGAGCTGATCCAAAATCTTCTCTTATTTGGGACATGCGCCAGACACTGCCTCACGTTTACAGGTCCTTTACTCTAAACTGCCTGCAGCGGTTTCCATAGCACATGCACATGCAATGCAGGGAAAACAAACATCTTCTAATCCTTGGCTCATCCGTCCGTCGCACGCTGCCTTATAAAATTGAGTTGCTGAAGCTATTAACTTTTTACAGATTAAATACAGCTTGAACTAAATTCCTCAAGTACATTCCTCATAACGTTTGAGTTTTGTAAAAGCAATTGCAAATAAACTAAAACGTGTTAACATTAACATGTGAAAACCTAAATATAGATTCCAACAGGACACCAGCACTTATTTTAGTCCTGCTGGTATCTTCTGGTGTCTTGCTGAGTTCTGCTCCTTAATCACTGTCTCTTAAGATTATTTTCTCTGCTTTTCTTTACTTTTCTCTCGACCTCTGTTTGCTGTGACCTTCTCTGTTTATAGCTGGAATGTAAGGCAGTTTAGATTCTGTTTCAATATCCATACTAGCTCACTGTCATTTCTCAGCCAATCAACACTGACTGGCGTCCCCACCATCTTCTTGGATAGGGACTTGACCAGCATCCTACATAGCTAATGGTAAGGAAAAAAAAAATGTTTGCTAAAGACCTCACATTCAACAAAGGGCTTTGACTGCAGCACCGCTCACGCAGTCCTTGTGTATCCCGACCCTTCTCTTAGCCAGAATACCCAGTGGTAACCTGACAATAGCACATGTCACACAAACACAAACTGATGTTGTTATTAAAGAAAGCGCAGGAAGGGGAGGCATGTATGATAGAAGACAGCATTGGATGGACAGTGTGTGACACAGTCAGGCTTGAATGGGGATGTGAAGCCAAGAAAGGCCTGAGTTATCTGGAAGCAACAATGTGTGGGAGCTGCAGAGTCTTCCTCCTAGTTTCAGTCCACTCCCAGGTCCTGATGACCTCTCTTCTACCTGCATTGAAATATATCGGACCTGATGTTGCTTAAGAACGAACCGGAGGTCACAGTACAAGGAAAATCCTCATGCTTACTCTCCAGGCAATCTCCAGACTGGATATTGAGAGACCTTCATTAGAAAAACCCTCCTTGCAGGGTCCCTCTGTTCACTATGTATCCCCACCAACACAACCCCACAGGAAATCAGCAAGGGAGTAGAAAGATGATCCTGGTTATCTAAGGGGCCGTGCACCAGGAAGGGACACAATCAAGAGAAAGAGAAGAGGACCTGCAAGCGTGGAGCAAAGACAGAGAAAGCAAAATGCCATCACGAGCAGGACTTATCCGGGATGGCTGGTGCTCGGTCTTGGCGAAATGTGGCCATCCGTCTGAGGAAGCCACACTCTGTCTAATGTATGTCCAGACAGGTACCCCCCAAAACACAGGGGCCCAACTGAAGGAAAAAACCCAAAGGGTAAACCCTGTAGAAGATGGAGACAGTTTGGCTAGTTTGGAGCAAAAGCACGCAGGTCCAGCAAAGGAATCCCGAGGACCTCATAAGGTGGTCCGACTAGGCCATCACAGAAAATATTGCGAGTCAGCATTGATCAAAACGGGACAAAAGCAGGACCGCAGTGACCAGAAGAAAAAGGAAGGAAGCAAGCGAGGAACTCGGGCAAATCACCAGGAAAGCAAGAACCCCAAGGGACAAATCTGCAGGATACCAGAAGAAGTTTTGAAAAATTCCAAAATGGTCATGCAATAAGGTCCACGCAAGATTTTACCAATGCAGAGATATAGCTGATGAGCTGTGCGAATTGAGGGGACCCAGAAAAGGAAAAAAAAAAAACAGCTGTGACAGGCGCCATCTTGGAATGTGCTCCCTGACACGCACATGGCACCATCTTGGAATGGTTCTCCGGCTCCGAACACAGAGTCAACCATGAGAGCCGATGTGCCAGTGGTTATACAAGCCACGCTGATCCATGACACCTGCACAGACCCCCTCTCAGGACCCTTTGGTACAGAAGGGCTCACCACAAGCACTTAGCTAAAACCCTGCAGGAGGCGAGGATTGGAAGGTAGCAGTTCTTTTAGAGACGGGATGGCACTAAAGCACCACAACCTGCCGCAGTAGGGCTGTGAATGGATGTAGGACTCCTGCCCACAAAGCTTTGGGATTCTGTGACAGAGGAAAAGGGAAGGCAGTGGAACAAGAGCCTATCCAAAGACTAAAGGAGGAAGAACATGGCGGAGGTCAACCCGAATGGTGGATGCAGTGTTACTGGTGTCTGAGAACCACCAGGACACTGAGGAGCCCGGGCCAGAGAGATGAAGTGCTGGAGGATACTGGAAAGCCTAGAGCTGGGAATCCTGAGGCAAGTGAAGAACCTTGGTAGTTGGGACACCCTAAGCTCTAAAGAGAATGCTGTTAAATTGGAGGGTCATATGATGATGTCCTGTGCATAGGGGCAGAAGCGACTCAGAGGGCAGGGCTCCACCACCCGCTACGTGAGGTGGGGCCTGGGAGTGGTATGGGCAGGGTTTGGGGATGGGCCAGCAGTAAATCACCCCATTAATCCCACTATCCCTTGAAGGACTCTTGAAACCATTCAGGTCAGTGCTGAAGGCTCTTGCAAGTTGGTCTTACTACGTTGTCATTGCTGAACAGATTGTGAGAATTATACCTGTGAGATTAAGACCACAAAGATGCTTATTATATATCTGGTAATGGAACAGGGCATCTCACCTGCAGCAGTGCAGGTATGCGGATGCGAGTGTAAGGAACTCATGGTGGCAACAGTAAAGACACGTGATCACAGTTCAAGGGTGTTTATTAAACTATATAGGTAGGTTGGAAAAACACCTAATCTAAACCTAAATCTAAGATGGGAGCAAGCTATGACCATCAAATAATAATAATAAGGCAGTCCTAGTAGCGTCTTGTCAAATAAAGGGCCTATACTAAAAAAAAACTATTGCCAATCCTTATAACTAAATGCAAAAAGAGTGTGGGATAGGTTCATAAGAAAGAAGTGTGCACAAATGATAAGTCAGGATGTGGTAGCCGGGGATCTCCCTTCCCCATGTTTGAGCACGGGACAAGGCGGACTCCCGAGCACAGCACACGCTCAAGCTTCCCAGCACGAGACAAGAGTTCCGCTCTCAGCTATCAGGACCTTCGGTGGTTAAGTCGTTCTACAAAAGTCTCTTGCCTCAGAGGACCTGATTGGTTTAAAATAACAAACAAAAAGTTCCATTCCGTATGTACGTTAGGTGATGAATTCTCACTCTTTCAATCCCCCTCTTCCGAGCTCAGATCCTCTCGAATAGCAGCCTCCCTCTGTCTGGTTCACTACGGCTTTTTCTCAAAACATTTTCACCTGTGGCATTCACAAGTCCTTATGTCTTGTTAAACAGTTCACTGTGGACATCCCTCTGCCGGGTTCACTCTTGTCAACACACTGTTCCTTGGGACTTCAGGATCGCCCCGTTCCATCGACATCTCTCTGTCAGGTTCACTTTTCCCAACTTTTGCCAATCACACCGTTCTTTCTCTTTTCTCACTATGTGGGATTCATCTCCCTTAGCTTTCTAGTTACGTGCAGGTCAAAGACTTTCGACTGTACAGGGGGTTTTGCTAGACCTCTTATGACCACTTTGACATTTTCCTTGCGGCTCTTCTAGGGCCTCCTAGTATCGGTAGGTTCAACAAACGTGGGATCAACCAGAGTATCTCGAATGAGCACCCACATGGTGCTGGACCCCTCAGTAGTTGGTTTCCCCTTAATGTTAACAGTTCTTTGAACTTCCCTTAAAGGGGGAGTTCACTCTAAAGTTTTATTGGCTCAAAAGATGGGCCATGATCAAAAATATATATAAAAAATATTGTTTAAGAAAGTTCCTATGTAAACTTTTGAGCACATGAGGCTCAAAGTCACACATTACAAGCACTACGAGGCATTTATTTTGTGAAATAGATGAGCCACCTGTGCTTGTGTTAATCTCTAACCTTGAGGCACTAATGAAGCAAAAGTCAGCCAGCTGTAATAAACAAAAGCTACCATCAGGTGGCTTTTGCTTCATTATTGCTGGAGAGCAGAGAATGCAGGCAGGAAGACTGCTGCTGGTACGTGGTTTTAATGCAATTATTTTTTTAAACCACTGGAAACATAAAATGAAGCGTTTTATTTTTCTAAGTTTCCTGGGCTCCAGGAACCCAGGAAACTTAGAAAGAAAACCGCAGCATTTATAACATTGTATTTTTGTTTGCGGTGGCTTCAGCTTTGAGTCTACTGGGCTCCCCCGACCTGTGGGAGCCCAGGAGACTCAAAGCTGAAGCCACCACAAACATAAATACAATGTTGTTGTATTTTTAAATGAGGCGGTTTTCTTTCTAAGTTTCCTGGGCTCCTCCGGTTCGGAGGAGCCCGGGAAACGTAGAAAGAAAACTGCAGCATTTATAAATACAACAACGTTGTATTCATGACTGTGGCGGCTTTCGCTTTGAGTCTCCTGGGCCCCCCTGGCCCGGGGGAGCCCAGGAGACTCAAAGCTGAAGCCACAGCAATCATATTTTCTAACCAGGGCAATCATAAATACAACAACATTGTATTTATAATTGCTGTGCCTTTGCTTGTAGGCAAATTGCAGGCAATTATGAATACTTCGCGGCATCTGGCAGAGTTTCATAATTGCTGCGACTTTCTTTCTAGTTTCCCACACAGGAAACTAGAAAAGAAATTGGCAGCAATTATGAAAACTCCGCTGGCTGCCGCGAAGTATTTATTATTGGTCTGCCTTTCATTTTACGTTTTCTGTGCTTCTCTGGGATTGGGAAGCACCGAAAACGTAAAATGAAAGTGAAGGCAGCCTCCTCCATGTTCAGCTCTGCTCTGGCTGCAGTAAGCAAAATATCCCATTAGGGGGCTTTGCTGCTTGATTAATGCCACCAGGGCAGAGCTTAACATGAACAGAGGAGGCTGCTTGAAATGACAAAATGGATGCTCCATGTAACCCTTTGAGCCTCGTTTGCTCAAAAGTTTACATAGGAGCTTTCTTTAAAATATGTTTAATATATGTTTTTGATCATGGCCCATCTTTGAGCAATAACATTTTAGAGTGAACTCCCTCTTTAATTTTCTATTTGTGACTTTCGTTGAACACAGTTAGGTTAACTATCGGTTCTCCCTCGACTCACCGGCTGTGATGAAACGCTTGGCTTTCTTGTCTCGAGTCAAGGACGGTACCATGTAGCAAGTGTCTCTCCCTGTTCTGTTTATCAGTGTAGGCGTGCTCCGTGCACCGTTGACATCTGCTGCAACAGACGCTGGCTATTGTTTGTGGTCTTACGATTCCTTCCACGGAGGCTTTGCAGGTCTGGGTCGGAAAGAGCAAGATCACGTCTCTCCCTTGTCACCCTTTCGGTTGTCGCCGCTTTCTACTCTCTTGAGCTGCCGTGCTTGGATAGCATGCGGTCTGCCTTGCTCGTAGTGTGCTCTCATGTGCCACCTTTTATCCCTGTGGGGAAGGAAAGGGCCGACGGGTGTGTGTGGTTCTGGTCAATTGCCTGACTCAGCCCGACCCTGTTTTGGGACATGTCAGGTAAACAGCTGTTAGTCAGTTGTCTTTCATGGTGTAAGAAGTGTTTATGTCGGAAAAGAGGGGGGGTAGAGTGTCTGAGTATCCAATGTGGTAGGCTGGGGAAAAGGTCTTATAAGAAGGGGGATACCACATCTCACCCGAGTGTCCTTGCTTCCACTCCCCAGGTGATCCTCCTCACTGGTCCACCCCAGCAACTGGATCCAATAGCGATGGCTATGTCCTGACCAGATTCCCGGAGACTAGTCAGGGAGACACCTCCAGGGTTCTCACAGGAGCCATACCATGAACCAAAATGGCAGACCAGTCTAACATACGCCCAGTCTGGCTAGTGTTAGCCAGGAAAGTAAATCCCTCATCTGAAGTTATTTACCCGGTCACCCATATGGCAATCCCTGAAGCAGGCCAGTTATATTTTACAGGTACAGCACATTAAGGGAGAGGGTGAACATGTATATAAGCACGGAACAGCTTAGTCTTGGATGGTTGGAGTAGCAGATAAGAGGTAGTGTACATAAGGAGTGGAGGCAGAAGTAGCCGAGCAGCAGTAGTGGAAGCTGCAGTAGGTGGAGGGGCGGAAGGAGTGGAAGGTGCAGGGGAGTTGAAGCTACAGAAAGGTGGTGGAGGTGAGCATCTAGGAGAAGGGAAACAGCAAATGTGTTGGAGAGGAGAATGTCAAGGAGAAGAGGAGACCGGATGAGAGGTTGGAGGTGAAGATCTAGAGCTGGGAGAAAGTCTCAGGGCAACGCGTTGTCTTGGAAGCAAGACAATGCAGAGCAACACAGGTTTGAATCCCGGTCCCATGCTTGGGACTGGTCTCTGATATTAGCGCGTAATAACAGATTAATTAATAATTTAGCACGCAAGAGAGTCTTAAGACCTTGGAAGATGGAAAGGCGGGAAAATATCATGGACAAAGATTGCCAGTAGTGGAGGCGTCCGGAGCAGTAAATCAAGAAGGATGATGACACATAGCATTCCTTGAGGTATAGGGACAGGCAATACAGAGGGGAAGACAGCACAAGTCTATCTGTTGTCTGGTAGAAATGGGAGGAGAAACATACTTGTGGTGGAATTGACATGAATTAATATACAGTAACA
>CM030325.1:1077842884-1077882183 GCA_002915635.3 Ambystoma mexicanum | reverse complement strand
TAAAACCCACCTGAGTAAAGTTAATAAAAAATAAACCGGCGGTATGTAAGGGGCTGTCAGTAAAAGTGGTAGCCTCGAACAATGGGAAAATCCATAGGAAAATATTTGCGGTCGAATTTTTGGTAGTAACCACTGCCACAGCCAGAAATTTGAGAGAGAGGACTGTACGGTACCTCTCGAAATGAACACAAGGGAAACACTATTAAACCTCCCCAGCACTTCCATAATAATATGGTTTGTACTGGTTTTGTTCATAAGAGGTGACTAGTAAAGTCAATGGGGACTTTACATGCCCTGGGAGACAGTAGTCAGTCCCAAGGTATGGAGTCGATGTTTGGGGGTCGCTACGACACCCCTGTGTCACTGCACGGAGGGTGCTGTTTAACACAAGTGAGTAAAGATGTTTCCTATGAGGGAGAGATAACCCCATAGGCATTAAACACAAAAATAGCCTAGAACACACATAGCAAAACATGTCTAAGAGTGAAAAGAAGAGGCACACTCTTAGCAGGCGAAGAAAATAAACCCTTCAAATCCAGCAAAGCTGCTGGGGGACTCTATATGTAAGGGAAATTAGCCATTGAATGAGAATTCTCCCTAACAAACCCAAGAACTGAAACTGTTAGAAGCTCTAAATGAGTACTCTATTGTGTGTCTCCAAGAAACCTGTGCATTTGAGTGTTTGGTTTGGGACAGTCATCTCATTTTTCAACAGGGAGCGACTAGATCAAATGGGGGTAGACCCTTCGGGGGTCTATGCACGGTAATGAAGCATGGTTTAGGTCTGAAGGGAAGGCTGATACATAACGAATTTAGGGGGGTTCTGGCAGTAGACATACAATTTGAACTTAATTTAGTTTGAAAACACACACTTTTGGTTAATGTCTACTGGTACCGTTCCCATAATGAATTGGTTCGTATATTGGGGACTTTAGAAGACATCTTTGAAGTCCACAAAGTAGAATTCCCAGACTCAGAAAAAACATTGGTGGGGATCATAATTCTCACTGCTTACCTCCTACAATGGTCCTGGGTAGTGACTCGAGGTTCCCAAGTATTTACTAGGCACAACAATTGTACCAGGGAACTCCTTGGAGAGAGTTTTGGGAAGGCTGGGGTCTGCAAATTGTAAATGGTCAGATATTGGGAGATATTCCACCAAACCCTACCTGGCACAGAAATGACTCAAGGTCTTGGATTGACTACATGGTAGTGTCAGAAGACCTGTTCTCTGAATCTAACTTCTTTGAAGTGGTCAGTACCCCGTTTAGTGATCACAACTGTTCATCTTCCTGTGTACCGACCTTGCCTGCTTATTGGACTGCCTCTGCCTCCTGTTATTGTGAACTGTTCACCTTCTTGTGTACCGACCAAGCCTGCTTATTGGACTGTCTTTGCCTTTCGTTTCTGTGGACATTGGTCCTTCATGTGAAGCTTACCCAACCTGCTTACGGATCACAACCTGAAATCTTCCAATAGGGGTTTTTTGCGCCTTTGGCTTTTTCCCCTTATCCGACGGTCACGGAGGATCTTTCACCGCCTTACCTATACGGTGTCGCGGTGGCGTCCTTTCGTGGCCGTCCATATCTTCATAAAAAAAAGGAGAAACCAGGAAACAAGGAAGGAAAGAAAATCAGGAGCAAAGACAGAGGTGAGGAGGAGGGGGAAGGTTTTGAGACTGAAACTTCATTTGAAGAAGAGGACATTGCTGACCTTTGTGATACATACACAGAAATTTCTCTCTAAAAGTCACCCCAGAATACCAAATTTTTACATGTTGCCAAAGATCCATAAAGATGGCACTAAACCACCTGGCAGACCAATTGTCGCAGGAATAGAAAGCATTAATCAACCTCGGCATTTATATTAATTTCTTCCTGCAGCCTCTTATTCAGAAAACTTGTACCTACACTCGGGATACCACCCATTTCCTTCAAAAACTCAACTCCTTGACACCTCTACAAGCAGATCTAATGTTCACAATTGACGTGAAAAGTTTGTACACGTCTATACCGCATGATTTAGGGATAGAAGCTGTGGAATGGCTTCTGCTTGAAGCACCTGAAATACGTGCCCAGAAGGAATTTATACTTGCTCTTTTACAATTCATTGCTGAAAACTTGTATTTTCAATATGACAATCAGTTTTATTTACAAACTGCAGGGACATCTATGGGGGCCACCATGGCACCCTCATACGCCAACAGCTTCATGCATAAATTTGAGACTGATTTTGTATTGAATAGACAAGAATGGAACAAGGATATCCGGATGTGGACAGATTTCAGAGCTGGAGAGATGCAGTCCTGGGCATATATAGATGATATCTTTGGAGTTTGGAGAGGGACCAAAGAATCTTTTGAGACATTCTTTGAATATTTAAACAACATTGAGCAAAGGATCCAGTTCACTAAGGAGGTCTCATATGGCACCATAACATTCCTAGATGTCCAAGTCAGGAAGCAAGCAACCAGTTACAGTACCTCTCTGTTTCGAAAATGACTGACCGTAATAATCTCTTACATCGCCTCAGCTTTCACCAGCCGAGTCTGCTCAAAAACTTGCCATACAGTCAGTTATTACGGGTGAAAAAGATAGTGAGTGATCCTGAAGATTGCAAAATACAACAGATGGAGATGAAAGAAACATTTTTGGCCCGTGGATATAAGCACAATGAACTGGATTTAGCATCTGACAAGGTCAATGCCCTGTCACGAGAGACTCTATTATCAGCACAGAACCCCAGGAGTAAAAGGGAATTGAAATCACCAGTACACGTATCTAAATATTCCATCCAAAGTAATAAAATTAAGAAAACCATCATGAAACACTGGGAGATCTTTAAGAATGACATTAGAGTACAGAATTTGTTCAGTGAAAGACCAGTTTTTGCATATCAACGCAGTAGGAACTTAAGAGATGAACTGGTGCAAACCAAACCAACAGCGAAGTGACCCACAACCCAACGTACTGGAACATTCCCTTGCCTCCACTGTGTCAATTGTAACTTTGTTATCAAAGGTAACACCATCAATCATCCGAGAACAGGACGTAAGATTCTGCTCAAGACTTTTGGTACATGTGACAGCAGCAACATCATTTATGGCATTAAATGCCCATGTGGTAAATTCTATGTCGGACAGTCGACAAGAACAGCTAAATTAAGGTGGGGTGAACATCGGTCTTGTATACGAAATGCGAACACCAACTCAGCTGTGGCACGTCATTGGGTGACCAATGGACACAATGTATCACAGATAAGATTTGTGATTTTGGAAGTACTAACCAAAAATATAGTCCTCATGAGGATTTATGCCAACGCCTGAATCGCAGAGAGACTTTCTGGATAGACAAACTTGGCAGTTGGTACCTAATGGACTGAACGAGGAGATTAATTTTCACTGTTTTCTCTAATTGTATGTTTCTTTCTCTGTTTGGATGAACCTGCTTGGATTTACTTTGAGGTGGAAGAGGTACCATAATTATGGTTGATGTTAACTTGTAATTATTTTGAGACTCTGTATTTCACGTGCATTTGCAAGAATCTCTATGTGTTGGACTCGCATGCTGCATTTCCTGGATCCCTATCCAGGACCAAGGTGCCGTCCTGTAAGGCGACACCACTGGCAGTATTAATACACACCGTTTAGAATGTTCATTGTTAAATGTGAGACATTGGCATGAGTTTTGCCATATATTTTCCATTTTCTATATTCTGTTTTCTATTTTCTATTCTATCCTTTGTGTTCCCCTTGTAACAATGTATCAGTCCACTTGACCCAGGACTTTGGGTTTGAGTACTTCTTCTATATTCATGATTTTCGTATTTACAATTTTTTATTTTTCATATGATCAGAATTCTTATTTAGAGCCTAGAAGGTCCCATAAATAATTTTCTCCATCAGATTCAAGCCTATTGGCTTGATTGCAGCTTTGACACGAAGCTCGCGCCCTCTTCGAGGAGCCGCGATCACGTGCCATACATAGAATGGTTGCTCGGCAACGCCCCAATGCAGCGCGGTCAGTCTGCTACCGGCAGACACAGAGAGAACAACTCTGCTCCGTTCTCTGTGACGGTAAGCGGGATTACAATGCTCTGCAATGAACGATCCGTTCAGCAATGATCACTTAGGCCTCTATATAGATACTAATATGCCCTCATGTTTACAGATACTGCTCGACTGAATTATGCACATTGCTGATTTCGGTGTAGCAGTTCGTTTTTGAAGCTTTCAGCTCGTATTTGGTTTGCTACATTACATATACCTTATTCAGGTAATTGACTACTTTCTCTTTATATGGCTATACTGAACCAGTACACACCTTTTAACTGATTGGTTTTTCTGATTTTTACTTTCCGGTCTACCTTCTGCTTCTGCACTCATTACTTCTGGGTATGTGTTATATTTATTTATTTTTTTGTTATACGTTACTTTTACATGATGTTCTTGCTATTTTTCGTCATGTTGTCATTCATTCCATGCCTTTCGGGCTGGATAACATATGTTTTTCATGATATTATTTGCACTGTTTATTTCAAACAAATGAATGTATAACTTGTGTTCATATCGCTCAGACTTGCCGGTTACAACAAAACCATTTATTCTGCAAGATTGAAAAATGTGAATTCCACAAAACTTCAGTAACCTATCTGGGCTACGTTCTCTCAAGTGAAGGCATTGCCATGGACCCAACAAAGGAGGTAGTGATAAAGGAATGGCCAATCCCCAAATCGGTCAAGGAAATCCAGAGATTTTTGGGGTTCGCAAATTTTTATAGGAGATTTATTCCTCATTTTTCTTCATTAACTCGACCTTTAACTCACCTGCTCAAGAAGGGAATCCCGTTCCATTGGTCCTCACAGGCACAAGACTCCTTCGAGGAAATGAAGACTCTTTTTTCCCAATCACCCATTCTAGCCATGCCAGATCAACAAAGGAGATTTATTGTGGAATCAGACGCTTCACAACATGCATTAGGGGCAGTACTTCTTCAACCCGATGACCGAAACATTGAAAGACCTATTGCTTATCTGTCCAAAACTTTGTCTCCAGCAGAACTCAATTATACCGTCTTAGAGAAAGAACTGTTAGCAATAAAGAGAGCATTTGAGGAATGGCGCCACCTCCTACTTGGTTCATCACATCCTATTGAAGTCAGAACAGATCACCACAATCTGCGGTCCCTTCAATACGCGCAGACATGTAATAGTCGACAAGCAAGATGGGCACATTTTTTTTCTCCTTACAGAATCGAGTTTACGTTTGTTTCTGGGAAGACAAAATCTGAAGGCGGATGCCCTATCCAGAAGGGACCCATTACAGAAACCTCCATTTCAAAAGGAACTATTATTTCCAACAGCACTCATTGTGTCAGTCGTACAAGACTTTCTTACCCAAGTTCAGAGAGAAACCAAGAAACTAATAACCTCACAACCGGATCTCGCTCCGTGCTTGAAGCTAACAGAAAGTAAAAATCTTCTGTTTAGAGATGAACAAATGTTTATCCCCAATGAAAAATTACAAACAGAGGTGCTACGAATGTGTCACGATTCACAAGCCGCCGGTCATAGAGGGATCTACAACACATTTGAAGTAATACAGAGGTACTTTTGGTGGCCGAATCTGAAACAAGACATCTCAGAATACATCGCCTCCTGTCCTGTCTGTCTACAATCCAAAACTTCCAGAAAAGCCCCCTTCGGAGAAATGGTAAAGATGCCTCTCCCTACAAGACCCTGGCAAATTATCACCACGGACTTCGTGGTTGACCTTCCAGAATCCGAAGGATGTACCGCCATCATGGTTACGACAGACACATTAACAAAGATGGCGCACTTTGTTCCCCTTCCTGCGGTTCCCTCAGCTGCAGTAATGGCTAGGGTATTCCTTGAGTGCATTTTTTCTTTACACGGATTGCCGGAGACCATTCTATCGGATTGAGGACCCCAATACACTTCTAAATATTGGAAAATCTTGTGTGAAACCTTAGGTATTTCCAGAGCCTTGAGCTCAGGATATCACCCGCAAACCAACGGGCAAACGGAACGTTTGAATCAAACCCTCGAAGGATATTTAAGATGTTACATCTCTTCCGCCCAAGACAACTGGAAGGAACTGCTTCCTCTTGCGGAATTCACATACAACAATTCCGCTCACTCTGTTCTTCATACCAGCCCTTTTTTTTGCACTTATGGGTTTCATACCTCAGTTTTTCCCTACCAAGCGCCACAATCGTCCCTTTGTCCTAACATCGATGGATTGGTGGAAACCATCCGACAAGGACTCATTGACGCTCAAACTGCACTGGAAGAAGCCCAGAACAGGAACAAGAAACAAGCTGACAAACACCGCACCCCTTCGCCGGACATTCGGAAAGTAGATTTGGTCTGGTTATCCAGCAAAATCCTCCCTAGGAGATTGATTCCTTCCAAACTATCCCCCAGGTATTTCGGGCCATTCCCGGTGATCGAAAAAAGGGGATCCGCTGCTTACAGATTACGACTACCTGTCTCGTGGAATCGTATCCATCCTACATTTCATGTTTCTCAACTCAAACCAGATGTTCGCAGTCGTTTCCATACAACTCCTTCAGGGTCACCCCCTCCAATCATGACCAGTACTGGCCCCGAATATGAGGTATCAGGTATTTGTGATTCAAGATACAGAAGAGGGATCCTCCGATTTCTGCTGGATTGGAAGGGGTATTCTTCAGCGGACAGAACGTGGGAACCTGCCTCGGCAGTTCATGCCCCACATTTGATCCGTCGTTTCTATAGAAACCACCCAGGAAAACCGGGGTTTGCCTCCCTTAGGAGGGGGCATACTGTCACGAGTGCCACACGGAACTGGTCTGTGTGGCGCCGTTGGCGGTATGTTCACGAGGTACCAAGGTATCCTTCCAAGATGGCGTCAATTCCTTCGTGCGCTGGTCCAGTTCTTCGATCGGATCTAGAGGCCGTGACTCCTCCTTATCAGCACGGAAGAGTATTTCCGGCATCAACTCCAAAGGACCAGCGCGTTGCTACGACTAACTTTTGTCTGGAATGAACCATTATCATTGAACATTGGAAGTGTTGTTGACATTTCCATTACATAGAATTTGTATCTGTTTGTTTTTGATCCCATTAATTGTTTTTCTAGAAAGCGTAATTTTTATCCTAACAATGGAACAGTTGTTGCACTTTCTTCACATTTCCCTTTAAAAAATGTAAAATGTACTATTTTTAGAGCTGTATTAGTATGAATGAATGTATGAATGTCTGCTATATAGGATGTGTTTTACAAAATGAATGAATTAAAGATTTTTACAATTTATAACAAAATAAAATGAATTTTTGATGTAAACTCTTTGCCTTGTTCTTCAGTTGCTCTCGTGTTTCCGGCACCACCACCTGTTTCATATCCATTGAGCTGACTGACCTTCCCAGGCGTAATTTGCATATATTAAAGCGTTTTTCCTTGCAAATCATGCACTCTATTATTACTTTCTTGGATTGATTTTTCTGATCGTTTTTTAGGCCTACCGTACAGACCCAAGGGAAATGTAGTCAGGGAGTTCTTTCACGAAAAGGGAGTTCTTAGCACCTTGAGGGGAGTCTCTCCCTGTGAGGTCCCGCTTTCCACAATCCCTAGGTGGACTACCGCACTACTGTCGTTGTTCTTTCACGTTTTCAGCACTTTCCACTCCTCCCGTGCCCCTCGCACTTTCCCCTTCCCTCTCCCCTGCACTTGCACGTTCTCAATGTCACTGGGCCTAGTAAGATCATTGGTTTGTCCTCCTTGTTACCCTCCCTTGCCTCGTCACGCTCTGAAAAATTGTGTATGGGCGCGATACAAATAAAATATCATGTTGGTAACAGCCTCACCTCCCTGGCCTCACAGGGAATGGTCACACTAGGTAGTAGGGGGAGATACATCTTGGATTAATCTGTTCAGCATCTGTGTATCAGGCCCCTCCATTGAGGCTTGTACAACCACTTCCATGCATTGGGTAAGTAGCGGTAAGTATCGGATTCCCTCAGCATGGACATCTGCATGCAGAAGTGCTGTGAGTGAGCTCCGCCTCCACTTAAACCGTGGTTGTAAATCCACATTGTCCTGCTCGCAGGGAGCTGTATCAGTGGACGCACAGCCAGAGGCAGGTGGTAATCCACTGTGTCTCACAAGAGCCTCCTTTCACTGCAAAAGCTGGTTCTCCTCCTTTGCTTTAAAGCGTAAATAACAGGTTCTGCTGGCATTTGAGGAAGGACTGTCTTTATATTACAAAACAAAGAGCATATCTCTCAAGATGTGTTAACAGCGGCCTGCTAACTGAACATAGGGGCCTTCTTAGTAACAGGGCACGTATCCCTGTTGCTTTATGGTTGTTTACGACCCAGTGACTTGAGGTCGTATTGTCTGCCAGGGTCGGCTTGGCTTTTATAGGTTTTACATTACCTCTCTATGGCCTCCCAGGGAACTCCTCTTCAGACTCTATAGACAACTGTGTGCGTTTGTCCTCTCCGACATGACATTTTGGCGCCGGGACCCTCACTATCCCCCGCACTTGTCACTTAGGCTGAAATCGCTTTATGGTTTCTGTGTTCTAGAAGGTCTCAAGGGTCTGGTGGCTAGGAGACTAGGGAGTCTGTAGAAAACTCTGGTTCATGTTACGAGGTCTGCATCATGGATTGAGTAGTGACACCCATCCCCCTGGGTCACCCCAGCCCTGTCACCCAGCCTGTAGGGTGACTCGAATCCCTCTGGGTCACCCCAGCCCTGTCACCCAGCCTTCAGTGTGACACCCATCCCTTTGTATCAACCCAGCACTGTCACCCAGTCTCCAGTGTGACACCCATCCCTCTGGGTCACCCCAGAGCTGTCACCCAGCATCTAGGTTGACTCCAATCCCTCTGGGTCACCCCAGCCCCGTCACCCAGCCTGTAGGGTGACTCGGATTCCTCTGGGTCAGCCCAGCCCTGTCACCCAGCCTCCAGTGTGACACCCATCCCTCTGGGTAAACCCAGCCCTGTTATCCAGCCTTCAGTGTGACTCCAATCCCTCTGGGTCACCCAGCCCTGTCACCAAGCCTCTCGTGTGAAACCAATCCCTCTGGGTCACCCAGCCCTGTCACCCGGCCTCCAGTGTGACACCCATTTTTTCTGAGTCAAGCCATCCTGTCACCCAGCGTCCAGTGTGACACCCATCCCTCTAGGTCACCCCAGCCCTGTCTTCCAACCTCCAGGGTGACACACATCCCTCTGGGTCACACCAGCCCTGTCACCCAGGTTCCATGATGAATCCCATCCTTCTGGGTCACACCATCCCTGTCACCCATTCTTCAGTGTGACACCCATCCCTCTAGGTCAACCTAGCCCTGTTATCCAGCCCCCAGCGTGACTCCAATCCCTCTGGGTCACCCAGCCCTGTCACCCAGCCTCCAGTGTGACTCCAATCCCTCTGGGTCACCGAGCCCTGTCACACAGCCTCTAGTGTGACTCTGTTAGGGAGAATTCTCTGTTTAGGCTGAATTTCCTAACCTAGTGAGTCCCCCAGCAGCTTTGCTGGATTTTTGGGGTTTATTTTTTTCTCCTGCCAAGAGTGAGACTCTTTTACCCTCACTCTTGGACATGACTTGAGAGTGTTTTCTGTGACTTGCTATGTGCTTATGGGCTAGGGGGTATTTTCCCCATAGGCCATCATTGGTTTTTGAATGTGTGTTACACAGCACCCTCAGTGCAGTAACACAGGGGTGTCATAGAGACCCCCAACATAGACTCCACACCCTGGGACTGACTACTGTCTCCTGGGCCTGTAAAGTCACCATTGACTTTACTAGTCTTAACTTAGGAACTTAACCAGTACAAACCATCTTACTGTGGAAGTACTGGTAGGGGCAATTAGATTGCCCCTGGGTCTGTTGTCGAGGGGGTACTGTCCCGTCCCCCTCGCCGAGTTCTGGCTGGTGGCAGTGGATACCACGGAAATATTCCACCGGAATATTTCCCAATGGGATTTCCCATTGTTTTTGAATGCACCACTTTTTGGTGCAATGTTAAAGATACCGCCGGTTTATTTAATTTATATAAATTCACCGGTTGGGATTTTTTGCCAGAACTCGCCGCCAAAATGGCGTCTAGGTTCACTTCAGTAACCCTGAACCCGAGTCGAGCCTTTGTTCCACTTTTGGCGGGCTTCTGCACAGAAGCCCTCCAAAGTGGTGCCATTCTGTCTGGGTACCACAGGGGGTGTGGGAGGGGGTTTAGGCACCCTGGACTGAGTTGCCTTGCCAACTCATGTCGCACTCTAGTGTGATTGGCCCAAGTGGTGAGCCACCCCGCTCACCACTTAGCATGTTTGAGTGACAGCTAGGCTGTATGAATGGGGGTTTGCTGCATAAAAGCAGGGTTTTTGGGACTGGTTCTTCAGAAGTCGCCACAGGACCTAAGAAGCCGAAGAGGGAGAAGCCGAGCCGACCTGCCAAGACGACACCACCGGTGGAGCCCTGCGGAACCGTCTCACCACTTTTCCCGACGACAGAGGAGATCTCCCGCCGGAGAGTCTTCTTCCCTTAACTGGTGGGGACAACCAGTTGCTGCCTTCTTTTCGCCGTCCCGAAGCATCTCGTGGCCGCCTTGCCTGTGCCAAGCACCCCGGCAACCGGGATACCACTTTTTACCTCAACCGCGAAAGAGGGGTAAAATCCTTTGTGTGCGGAAAACTCCACGGCTGGCCTCATCCCTGGTAGTGCAACGACCTTCAGCTTTCCTCCACGTCGAGATCACCTCTTCCTCTGGACGACGCCGCGACTTGCACCCACTACCAGGAACGACTACCCCCGCGGGAGGATCCTTTCCACTTTTAAAGGTACGGAAACGTAGTAAAACCTTTTCTACTCACCTGCAAAGACTTGTGACATTGTGTGATCTTGGGCATATTTTCGCCTGGCTCCCTCTAAAGCGGGCCCCGAACTAATTCTCCTTGTTCCACAATTGACTGCCTTTCTAACCTTATGTGAAAAGTGTTTTACCTTGCTGCTCTCTTTATTTCTGCCTTTTCCTCCCTTTTTAATAACTTGTTGGAGTACCATCTAACGTTAAGCGCTCACTGGTTGGAAATAAGTGGTGTTAACTTAGAATTGTCCAACAAATGATTAGGGATGTACATATGAGTAATAGTAACTATGTTTTGACTTTCTTACCTTTTTCTGTGCTAGTGTAATTTATGAGTGTGCCTTTAATAAATAGTTTATACTTTTACACCTAGCTCTGGTCAGTGTTTGTTTGTACTACTGTGCCACTGTACCTATTGTGTATCCTCTGTATACTGCCTAACTCTTCTTGAGGGAAGTCTGACTGCTCAGCCACAGCTACCACAGTGAATCTGTGTGGTGCAGACTGCTACCAAGTGGGTTGACTGCCAACACCTGTAGTCTTAAATCTTTTGCAGTGGTCCCAGAGGGAACTGCACAGGTTTCTGCCTAACAGACTCCAATCATTCTGGGTCACCCCAGCCCTGTCAACCAGCCTCCAGTGTGACACCTATCCCTCTGGGTCAACCCAGCCCTATTATCCAGCCTCCAGCGTAACTCCAATTCCTCTGGGTCACCCAGCCTCTAGTGTGACTCCAATCCCTCTGGGTTTCTGCCTAACAGACTCCAATCATTCTGGGTCACCCCAGCCCTGTCAACCAGCCTCCAGTGTGACACCTATCCCTCTGGGTCTCACCAGCCCTGTCACCCATTCTTCAGTGGGACACCCATCCCTCTAGGTCAACCTAGCTCTGTTATCCAGCCTCCAGCGTGACTCCAATCCCTCTGGGTCACCCAGCCCTGTCACCCAGCCTCCAGTGTGATTCCAATCCCTCTGGGTCACCCAGCCCTTTCACCCAGCCTCCAGTGTGACTCAAATCCCTCTGGGTCACCCAGCCCTGTCACCCAGCCTCTAGTGTGACTCCAATCCTTCTGGGTCACACCAGCCCTGTCACCCAGCCTCCAGTGTGACAACCATCCCTCTGGGTCAACCCAGCCCTGTTATCCAGCCTCCAGCGTAACTCCAATTCCTCTGGGTCACCCAGCCTCTAGTGTGACTCCAATCCCTCTGGGTCACCCCAGCCCTGTCACCCAGCCTCCAGTGTGACATCCATCCCTCTGGGTCACCCCAGCCCTGTCACCCACCCTCCAGTGTGACACCCATCCCCCTGGGACACCCCAGCCCTGTCACCCAGCCTCCAGTGTGACAACCATCCCTCTGGGCCACAACAGCCCTGTCACCCAGCCACCAGTGTGACACCCATCCTTCTCAGTCACCCCAACCCTGTCACCCAGCTTCCAGAGTGACACCCATCCCTATGGGACAACCTAGCCCTGTACACCCAGCCTCCAGTGTGACTCCAGTCCCTGGGTCACCCAGCATCTAGTGTGACTCCAATCTCTCTGGGTCACCCCAGCCCTGCCGCCCAGCCTCCAGTGTGACTCCAATCCCTCTGGGTCACACCAGCCCTGTTGCCAAGCCTCCAGTGTGAGACCCATCCCACTGAGGCACCTCAGCCCTGTCACCCAGTTTTCCAGTGTGACGCCTATCCCTCTGGGTCACCCCAGCCCTGCCACAGTGTCCAGGCAAAGTTTCGAAACAATAGTTTTGAATTACAAAAATTCCGAAACAAATGTTTCGAAAAAAAAGTGTTGAATGTATTTTTTTTAATGTTAAAGGGTTTCTTTTAATTTGTATAGTAAAGTGTTTTTACAAAAAAATACAGGGGTTGGGGGGGGGGGCTCCCATAAAAAAAAAAATAATAATACATTCAAAACTTATTTTTTCGACACTTTTGTGTCGGAACTTTTGTCATTCGAAAATGGGACTGTGGAAACAGTCAATATGAACCCCTGCCACCCAGCCTCCAGTGTGACACCATTCCCTCTGGGTCAACCCAGCTCTGTCACCCAGCCTCCAGTGTGACACTCATCACTCTGGGTCACCCCAGCCCTGTCACCCAGCCTCCAGTGTGACACCCATCCCTCTGGGCTAACCCATCAATATCACCCAACCTCCAGTGTTACACCCATCTCTCTGGATCACCCCAGCCCTGTCACCCAGCCTCCAGTGTTATACCCATCCCTCTGGGTCAAGCCATCCCTGTCACCCAGCCTCCAGTGTGACACCCATCCCTTTGGGTCACCCCAGCCCTGTTTTCCAACCTCCAGAGTGACACACATCCCCCTGCGTCTCCCCAGCCCTGTCACCCAGGTTCCAGGATGAGACCCATCTTTCTGGGTCACAGCAGCCCTGTCACCCATTCTCCAGTGTGACACCCATCCCTCTGGGTCACCCTAGCCCTGTTATCCAGCCTCCAGTGTGACACCCATCACTCTAGGTCTCCCCAGCCCTGTCACCCAGCCTCCAGTGTGACTTCCATCCCTCTGGGTCACCCCAGCCCTGTCACCCACCCTCCAGTGTGACACCCATCCCTCTGGGACACCCCAGCCCTGTCACCCAGCCTCCAGTGTGACCCCCATCTCTCTGGGGCACACCAGCCCTGTCACCAAGCCTCCAGTGTGACACCCATCTTTCTCAGTCACCCCAACCCTGTCACCCAGCCTCCAGAGTGACACCCATCCCTCTGGGACACCCTAGCCCCTGTCACCCAGCCTCCAGTGTGACACCCATCCCTCTGGGCCATCCCAGCCCTGTCACCCAGCCTCCAGTGTGACTCCAATCCCTGTGGGTCACCCAGCATCTAGTGTGACTCCAATCCCTCTGGGTCACCCCAGCCCTGCCACCCAGCCTCCAGTGTGAGACCCATCCCACTGAGGCACCTCAGCCCTGTCACCCAGTTTTCCAGTGTGACACCCATCCCTCTGCGTCAACCCATCCCTGTCACCCAGCCTCCAGTGTGACACCTATCCCTCTGGGTCACCCCAGCCCTGCCACCAAGCCTCTAGTGTGACACCATTCCCTCTGGGTCAACCGAGCTCTGTCACCTAGCCTCCAGTGTGACACTCATCACTCTGGGTCACCCCAGCTCTGTCACCCAGCCTTCAGAGTGACACCCATCCCTCTGGGACACCCTAGCCCTGTCACCCAGCCTCCAGTGTGACACCCATCCCTCTGGGCCATCCCAGCCCTGTCACCCAGCCTCCAGTGTGACTCCAATCCCTGTGGGTCACCCAGCATCTAGTGTGACTCCAATCCCTCTGGGTCACCCCAGCCCTGCCACCCAGCCTCCAGTGTGAGACCCATCCCACTGAGGCACCTCAGCCCTGTCACCCAGTTTTCCAGTGTGACACCCATCCCTCTGCGTCAACCCATCCCTGTCACCCAGTCTCCAGTGTGACACCTATCCCTCTGGGTCACCCCAGCCCTGCCACCAAGCCTCTAGTGTGACACCATTCCCTCTGGGTCAACCGAGCTCTGTCACCTAGCCTCCAGTGTGACACTCATCACTCTGGGTCACCCCAGCTCTGTCACCCAGCCTTCAGTGTGACACCCATCCCACTGGGTCACCCCAGCCCTGCCACCCAGCCTCCAGTGTGACACCCATCCCTCTGGGTTAACCCAGCCATATCACCCAGCCTCCAGTGTTTCACCCATCCCTCTGGATCACCCCAGCTATGTCACCCAGCCTCCAGTATGACACCCATCACTCTGGGTCACCCCAGCCCTGTCACCCAGCCTCCAGTGTGACACCCATCCCTCTGGGTCAATCCATCCCTGTCACCCAGCCTCCAGTGTGACACCCATCTCTTTGGGTCACCCCAGCCCTGTCTTCCAACCGCCAGGGTGACACACATCCCTCCGGGTCTCCCCAACCCTGTCACCCAGTTTCCAGGATGAGGCCCATCCTTCTGGGTCACACCAGCCCTGTCACCCATTATCCAGTGTGACACCCATCCCTCTGGGTCAACCTAGCCCTGTTATCCAGCCTCCAGCTTGACTCCAATCCCTCTGGGTCACACAGCCCTATCACCCAGCCTGTAGTGTGACTCCAATCCCTCTGGGTCACCCCAGCCCTGTCACCCAGTCTCCAGTGTGACACCCATCCCTTTGTATCAACCCAGCACTGTCACCCAGTCTCCAGTGTGACACCCATCCCTCTGGGTCACCCCAGAGCTGTCACCCAGCATCTAGGTTGACTCCAATCCCTCTGGGTCACCCGAGCCCTGTCACCCAGCCTCTAGTGTGACACCAATCCCTCTGGGTCACCGCAAGCCCTGTCATTCAGCTTCCAGTGTGACATCGACCCTACTGGGTCCCCCAGCCCTGTCACCCAGCCTCTAGTGTGACTCCAATCCCTCTGGGTCACACCAGCCCTGTCACCCAGCCTCCAGTGTGAGACCTATCCCACTGAGGCACCCCAGCCCTGTCACCCAGTTTTCCAGTGTGACACCCATCCCTCTAGGTCACCCCACCCCTGTCACACAGCCTTCAGTGTGACACCAATCCACCTGGGTCACCCCAGCCCTGTCACCCAATCTCCAGCGTGACACCCATCCCTCTATGTCGCCCCATCCCTGTCACCCAGCCTCCAGTGTGACACCAATCCCCCTGGGTCACCCCAGCCCTCTTTGTGACACCCATCCCTCTAGGTCACCCCCCATCACCCAGCCTCCAGTCTGACACCCATCCCTCTGGGTCACCCAGCCCTGTCACCCACCCTCCAGTGTGAAACTTATATATCCTACTAAAGCAGGGAGTCAATAACCACACATAGATGTTAAACAGTACAGTAAAGCAAAGTGAAAGGACATTTTAATATTCAGAACCATGCAAGACATTTCCTTTCTCATCCACAGTACAGCCTCTCAAGCACTTGTAGGCCACCAGCAGCATTTGCTCTCTCAGGTTATTAATTATCGTCTACTATGTGTGTGGGTCCCCCATGCGGTATTTGATAGAAGACTGTGCAGAGAATTTCTGAGAGGTAAGAGCCTTTTTAAATGTCATTCTCACTGGTAAAAAGCTTGTTCAACTTCGTGCTCCTCTTTTGCACAATCATTTTAGGCATTGTGCATTACTAGAAAACTGGAAAATACAGCAGGGTTAAGTAACTTACAAGTTGTAAAGCACACAGCAAGAAAGTATCCCCAAAAGGGTCCTGTAAAGGCCAAATGGCCCAGGAGGCGGGACAGCACAAGGCTCTCTAAAGTCTGGAGTTCAAATCTTTCATTGAGTAGATGGTTGAGAACAGCAATGAAGGCTTTGAAGCACACCAAAGCTTAAGCACAGCACTAGATAATTTTTTTTTTTTTATTGTGTCTTAGCCAAAAAACAAAACTTGACTTTTTACACATTCGTTTTTACAAAATATCAAGAATATCCAAAAGTAATTTAAAGTAGAATCATATAAAAAAACACATTGCATACAACCTTAAAACAGTAAAATTTGAAGAAAAAAAAAAGAAAAGAAAACAAATGTAAATAAAATTCAAGGTCAACACAATTAAAAGAGAAAGAAATCAATACAAACATCCTATGATTCTACATAGCACAAGCATGTGAAAATTAAGACCATGATGAATCTACGAAGAAACATCCAAAAATAACAATCTAACTAATAAAATAGCATGTTCAACTGTCTATACCATTCTATTACATTCAATTCATTGAGTACGTGTTACGAATAGTTTAATTTCTAATTCAAATCCGCCAACACAGGGCTAAATTAACTGGAAACCTTCTTTAATCTTAACTAGCTGGACTGAAGCAATAATCTCCTATGGTACTCTCCAGTTTCCTGTTTTACTTATCTTTCTTTCCAATGAGATTTAGTTCTTTCAGAACCTTCACAACTTCAGCCGTTAGAAATAATTAATTTCCTGAGGCCAGTCTCTCTCGGAAGGTGTTACTATCTAGAGACCAGACATTATGAACAAAACTTTGAAATCTTTGCCATCTCAGTTCCCAAGTCCTTGAGCATGTCAATAGCAAATGTTGAGTAGACCGTTGTTCAGCTTTGTCGCATATTTGACAGACATTAGTGGGAAATGCTACATTTTCTCTAATATGCTGGATTTCCAGTGTAGGCAAGATATTAAGTCTGAATCTAAGGAAATCTGCTCTGAATCTGGGATCAGGTGATTGCTTTAAATAAGAAGGCAGGAAGGATCTAGCTTTATCAGTTGGAGTAAAAGAAGAGGATATTTTTGCTGATCTCATCTTTTCTATTGTCCTTATCCAATTCATTTTCTTCATGGATTTTTTTTGTTTTAAGGGTTTTTTGGATCAGAGTATCTATCGTACTATCCGATTGCGTTAATATCTCATTACATTTTTCTTTTAGCTTATTCAGAAATGTATTCTCTGACCCCTGTGACAGTATTGTCACATCCTCATATAGGGACGATAAGGGAGACTCAAGGATCAGCCTGTATAGGAGATCCATTTCCACTCTAGCAAGCCAGAAGAGAGGTAAGACCAAGTTCATAACGTATACAAGCTATTGGAACACAGTTAGGAAGACCGAGTGTTCTTTTCCATAATTTGGCTTCAATTTTGTGCCAGTCGATGTCAAAAGCTTGCAAACTGGAATCTAAACCAAATAAAAGGGTAGGAACTATTTTTCCAATATAACATTTTATTATTGGGAGAATAGAAAATGTACAGTATTTTATGCAGATTTTCTTCATTTGCGAACCCATATTCAGATTTTTTAAATCCAAGATTGAAAGTAGATGGGTTTTAGTAGGGAAAGCTCTAGTCTGTGATCCCAGGTAGGTTACCTCATTAATAATGGGGACATGCTGGTTGTCCATATGCCAAGTAATTGCTTTTGTGACCTTCAGAGGATGATTAAAAATCACTATTTTAGATTTGTCTGGATTTATTTTCAGGTCATTTCGTTTTGCATATTCAAATAAAGCATTAAGTAGGCATTGTAAGCCAATTTGTGTATGGTCTAGTATTTCAATATCATCGGCATATGCCAACCAATTTATCCTCATGGTACCAATTTTTGGGTTCACTAAGGCAATCGGTTGAAGCCATTGAAATAAATCTGACAAGTATAGATTGAAGAGGAAGGGCGCAACCAAGCACCCCTGTCGAACTCCTCTTTTGATACAAATTACTTGAGACAAGCCCCCCTCTACTCACTCTAACTCGTAGGGACGAGTTTTGATGCAATCCTATTAGAAAGGCCAGAAGATTATCGGTAAGCCCCAGCTTTTCAATTTTCCCCACAGGCGTCTCTATTGATGGTATTGATGGTATCGAAACTATACCCTGGCTCCGAATAAAGGAGTACCGCCCTTTGAAAAGGACCCGGAACTGACACAACTAAGAACAAGGCCATTCAGTGAGGTAGAGAGTCCTCTCCTGAACCATATCTGCTGTTTTGGGATTATCCCCTTAGTTGTAGCCCAATTTTCAGGTCCCTTAGGACTAATCCTGCAAAGATTTTACCATCCGCGTCCAAAAGTGAGATTGGGCGGTAGTTTGATGCTGCCAATCGAGCTCCTCTCTTGTAGATAGAGATGATTATTGAATTTCTCCAGGATTCTGGAATTATTTGTGTGTCTATTATTTTGTCAAGAGAGATTTTAGAACCCTTTGCTCACAGACAGGGATTTATTTTTAAAATTGCATTGCTGAGTCCATTTGGACCTGGTGATCGAGATGCTGATGATTTGTTTATTAAAGTGGATATCTCCTCTATTGAGCAGATTAGCGCTCACTTTGAATTTATAATAATCTTGGGTTCTAGGGTATCAGCTGGTCCATAGACCTTTAAAAACTGATCTACCCTAACCTGCTCATGGCTAGTTACATCTTGTAATGATTTTCCATCGATCCCATCATAGAACAAAAATTACGAGAGTTTTTCAAGCAAATTTCTTTCAGCATTTCCTCGCCCTCTCTTTGCAGCCTCAACAATCTATGGGAGTCCAATTTCTAGAGCTATTTTGTATCCGCCTAGCTTCTCCTTTATTTTCTTTTATGTCTTTAGTTATTTTTTTTAGTAGAGCCATTTGAGATCTTCTATTTCTTTTTTTTCTAAGATTTGTGCGTCGAACAGATGTTTATGAGTAACGTGTTGCATTGGGGCAGAGCAATCTGGAGGATTAAGGTCCCATAGAAAATCAACAAAGCAGCTAGGCTCACAGCATTTTGACAATTCCCTGTCTGTCATGTCTATTGTAATTCTACCCAGCTTATCATTGAGGGTACGCCCCCTCTATTAAATCTCACTATTCTATTCCCACTGCCATTCCCAGACAATTTCTGAGTATAACAAGGTTTCAAATGTCCCTGATTAAAATTAAAAGTGGCTTCCAACATTGCATGATTCCACTAATAGCGCTAAAGTTTGTACATCTGTCAAAAATCCTTTTGGAAACAAAAACATAATCAATAGTGGAGAAGGACGATCCTCTCATCCAGGTCGAGCGGGGGGAATATCTCCCTTCATATTCTCATTTAACATCAAAAGGTTAAAATTACACCAAATATCCTCATTTCTGGTCATAGGTTTGCATATCTCTAAATTGGCGGATTTGCCGTTAATACACTGGGAGTTAAGATCTCCCATAATTAAGATTTCATCTAACGGAAATTGGGAGGTGTAATAGATAAGCAGATCTGACAATTTCTTAAGAGAATCTAGTAAAGGAGTTTTCACAGGATTCCAATATATATTTATTATGATCCAATTCTGCTTGGTCTCTTTTCCCCATCTTTCAGCTCTAACAATTAGACTACCTAATATATCCTCCGAAAGCAGTACAGAATTTAGAAACACCTTGTTTCTACATGCGATACATAAACCACTTGCTGGACGACCCATACCAGATCCCACTGCCAATTAATGAAATATGGAGAAACCATCTAATCCAAATGATGATTTTAACCAAGTTTCCTGAAATAATATCAGATCGAAGTTTTCAAAGATATAGCACTTCCTGCATTGTCACAAAATGAATTATGCCCCCTTGTATTGCAGGATAAGATCCTAATCAAATCACTAACTAGAGTTTCTGCTCTGGAATACCCAATTTAAGAAATATTTGGGAGACGATTTCCGGTACCATCTCCCAAACATTGAGGGGTGCAGTGGGATTCTTCGCTGTGCTTTGTCGATTATATAGTGTCTCTTGTTTTGATAATTTTGGAGGACTTGTTTTTACTATATCTGACAGTTCTCTTGATACAGTAAAACCCCTCTTTACCCATTCCATTTTGGCCCCTAAGATCATTTCAAGCCCCAATCTTGATTTCAGATCCAATTCGGCAATATCTGTATTTGGGTATATGGAAAACTCACACAGTCTATATCTGATGATGCAAAACATTTTAAGTCAGGGCTAGATTTCATCTCTGAGAGTATTCTTGCACGATTCATTGGAGATGTTATTTTATTATCTGTAGTCACTCTTGACAAGAAACTTTCAGGCCTTGTACTTCATCCTGTACTTTATTTCTTGTTTGTATAGGTATATATTCCTAGATCTTAACAGTGGGGTCAATCCGACTTGGTTTTTTCTATTTCTTTGATCTTCCCCATTATTCGTCTCTTTATCTGGGAATTGTCTACCACTGCCTATACTAGGCCTCCGTTTCACTGGAGATCGTTCCTTCAAATCAGGTTGTGGATTTTGCTCTCTTTGAGACCCTATTGAGCACATTCCAGTCGTCATTTTCATTTCTTCTCATTGTTTAGCCTTTAAGAAAATCAGAGCTATATTTAAGGGTGGTTGGTTTGTTTCTGTTTGAATCCCCACTGTGATCTTTATTACTTCTGTCTCAATACTCGGATTTCCCGAATTTGTGTCTTTCTCTTGAACAGTTTTTTTTAGTTTTTTCCCCCATATCAGACTTAGTTCCCTTCTTTTTGTTTCTTCGTTGTTCCTCTCATTTGCCCCTTTCAGATTTCTAATGAAATGATTAGTATGGACACTTTGATTCTTCCTCTTTTGTTTGTGCCCATTGATTGGACTAGTCTCAATCAGATCGTTTATTGTAGTCTCCCTTTGTTCTCTGATCATTTTTTCTTTCTTTTTTCGTTTTCCCATTTGATTTTTTCCGTTGTTTCTCTACTATTTCTTTTCATACCAGAATTGGATTTTCTCCAGTGTCCTCTATGATGGGCATAACAATATCCTCTTGCTCAGCCAGTTTGTGCAAGCCGAATAAACTCTTCCAGTATAGACGCCGACAACGGTTGTATCTTCATGTTCGTCTTCAAGGAATTAGTTGGCAAGGTTTGTGTACATCGAGGACATCTTCCTTGCATTATACCATTCATGCCTTCACATAAGTTAGAATTCAGGATAATTAACTCCTCTTTTGCTCCCTCCCACTGTTGAATCAGAGTGTCCATCTTTTCTGCTTGAATCTTAGATATTGAACAACATTCAGCCAATGTTTCAGCTACTGAGTCATTAACCGCTGATTTAAGCACCACCATAGTGGATTCATTAATTTCTAGCTCTTTAGTGATCTCCAAGAGGGTTCCAGAATGTTGAAGTACCTCTGTTTTTAAGTTCTCAAAAACTTTCACCATGGAACTTAGAACAAAATGTAATGCTGCTATTGTTGGGGTTACAAGTTCATGCGATCGCTTTGATTCTGGCATAACACCGTCTGCCAGTAATCTACTATTTCTTTGTAAGGATTTATCTTGCAAATCCTTGGCCACTCTGGATACATCTAATAGCGCCGAGATTGCCTTAAGCTCAAATGTTGAATCTAAGGGTGGTAGTCCATCTACATTCACCGTATCTTCTTCTGGCAAGTCGATATTATTTCCATCACTTTCTTTCAGGCCTTCATACCTTATGGGTGTACAATGGTAATTTATTTGCTGGTCTTCAGGGGTTTCTTTCTCTTGGGACGCCACTTGCATTGGGAAGAAGTCCAAGACTGTGTTCTTCATTGTAGTGACCGTGAGTGTGTATTCCAAATTTGGTATTAAAGTATCTCTTATTATCTGATGTGTTGGTGTTATTCATTTTTATTTTATTTTAATTCTTGGTGACACGTCACGTCGCCCGTAGGCTCAAGGCGCACAAAAAAGACAAAGAAAAACAAATCAGGATGAACGGAGACAAATCAAAGCAGAATCAGAGAAGGGCCTATGTGGCCCTTAAGAGAAAAGTTAACTTCTTTTTTTAAATCGACCAGAGATGCGAAGGTTTGAGATGCAAATGGATTGGGTTCCAAAAGGCAGGAGCCAAGACGTCAAAGATAGTTTTCCACATTTAACTGAACGAAACCTGGGCTGACAGTTTGGCCTGATCCAAAGACCTAAGGGATTGTGAAGGAACATACCTGTGGATGCGTTCAGAAAGGTAACTGGGCACCACCTGAGTCAGGCACTTGAAGGTGAGTGTCAGGATCTTAAATGATACACAGTGCTTGACTGGCAGCCAGTGCAGATTTTCTCTGGCTGCATTGATGGGCTGCCTGTTGGAGAGACCCAATACTGCTATGAAAGCCCCATTATGCGTGACTTGAAGGGCCATCAGGTTGGATTGAGCAGATCCTGCCAACAAACTGTTGCAATAATCTAGCCTCGAGTTGACTAGAGCAGAGGTGAGAATGGACATATTTTTGACAGTGAGATAAGGATGCAAGTAGGCTAACTGCTTGTTGATTCAACCGCATGAGGCACAAATCTTGGCCACATGTGGCTTCATGGACAACTCAGAGTCAAGCGTGACACCCAATGTCATAACAGTTTCTTCCACTGGTACAATAACATTGGATATCAAGAAGGAAACATATACTGAGGAGAGATTTATTTGCATGTGACTCAAAGCCACGATAAGAAGCTCAGTCATGTCGGTATTAAGGGCCATGGAATTTTCCACCATCCAGGAGTGAATAGTAGAATAGATGGCATTAATGGCCTGTAAATCCCGAGAGTAAGTACCAGAGTGTTCCAAGATGACTTGATTGTCATCAGCGTAATTAGTGTACAGGACACCCAGGCCATCAAGCAGTAGAAGAAGAGGGAGAATGCAGATATTAAAGAGAGTTGGTGATAGCAAAGAACCCTGTGGAACACCTTGTGTAAGAAGAGTGGGACAGGAGGAGGCATCCTGAGACGCAACTCGAGCAGTGCGTGGGCCCAAGAAGGAAACCAACCAATGTGTGTCTGATTCAGAACAGCCCACCAATGATTGCAGCTTGTTGGGGAGAATTCTCATAAATGTGCTAATTTCCCTTACCTTTTGAGACCCCAGCAACTTTGCTGGATTTCTAGGACTTTAATTTCTACCTGGAAAGAGTGTGAGCCTTTATTTCCCACTCTTTCATGTATTTTGATGTGTGTTTTACTTTTGTGTTCTTTGGATATGGAGTTTTAGATAACTCCATAGGCATCGTCTTTTTCTTGTGTGTCACACAGCACCCTCAGTGCAGTGGCACAGGGATGTCTTTTAGACTTCCCAAGGTTGAAATACCTTCTCTGGGACTGACTACTGTCTCCCAGTGAATGTAAAGTTAAATTGACTTTACTAGTCTTTTTAAATTGCTAGACCCAGCACACACTGCCTTACAGCAGAGTGCTGGAGGGAGTACCTAGTATTCACTATGCCTAGAAAACACATGTAGCCCCCAAAAGCTACCCTTTCCTCTCAGAATGGCTGGTGG
This sequence comes from Ambystoma mexicanum, assembly GCA_002915635.3. Taxonomy (NCBI): domain Eukaryota; kingdom Metazoa; phylum Chordata; class Amphibia; order Caudata; family Ambystomatidae; genus Ambystoma; species Ambystoma mexicanum. Next base: position 1,077,858,615 of record CM030325.1, on the reverse strand, counting down.
CAGTGGTATTACCATGATTTCCCCGACCGCGATCCGTTTAAATGCTCCGGTAGCTGAAATCCACCGCAGCCATGTTTTTCAAGATGGCTTCTGCACCCCCTCTATAAAAACAGGTTTCGATCGACTTTTTTCGCCATTTCTTTTAGGAAAGGTCCTTCTAGTGTTTGTCTATGCGCGCACCAACCAGGTTTGGTCCCTTTGTTTGTTTGCCTTTGGTGGGCTTCACTGCTGAAGCCCCCCCTCTGGCGCCTGAGTGTCTGGGGTGGACAGGATGTGAGGGAGGTACCCGAAACTCCCTGTGCTTAGTCTCCTTTGAGACCTGAATGCACTCTGGCGTTATTGGCTGGCTGGCTGTCCGGCAAGGACAGCCACCCTGCTGGGTGAGGGACACCTGAGGGGTGCACTGCCTCCCTGGCAACCCCTGCACTTGGGGACCATTTTTCTGTATCCCTTCAGTCCCCCTACCAACACTTACGTCTGCACTTCCTTTGCACTTACCACTACATGGCTGTTTTATGTGTCTTATTTATTCCACTTCCCATGTACTGCACTTTCCCCTCTCCTCTCCCCCTGCACACTTTCCTTTCCCCCCCTTCCCATGCACTTGCGCGATCTGAATGACACCTGGCCTAGTAGGATCGTTGTCTGTCCGCCCTTGAAACACTTGTGTATAGGCGCGTTATAAATGCCATATCATATCATATCATATCACAGTTAGGCTGGAATGAATGGGGAAAACTGTTTAAAAGCTGGTCTCTGGGACTTGGAAGGCAGAGTCGACCGCTGGAACGAAAGAACCGAAGACGAGCTGAAGCTAGATGACTGCTGCAACTCCTGGACCGTTGGTTTGCGCGGTGAAGCCCTTCTGCCGGTCCGAATTGCCTGAAACTCCCTCGACAGAGAAGCCCCTTCAAGGACGACTTCTTCCCTTGAGCTGGTGGGAACAACCAACTCGCAAGCCACCTGGAAACCATCTCCATACTGGTCGAATTTTCTTCAGAGTGCCGTTGAAAACCGGATAGCCAGTGAGAAGGATACCAAATTGTGGACTTTACGGCACTCACACCATAAACTGACATTTTGCCAAGCTTGTGGCTTCTTCTTCGTGCAGTGCAGGAACCTCCCGACGTCCTCCCTCTTGTCCCCACGACTGAGGCTCAGGAACAGCGAGATCTGCTTGAACTGCCAGGAACTACGGGCTTAGCTACAGCTTTTCCTCATGCAAAAGGTACTGTGCAAATGGGGTAGATAAATCCTCTCTGCCGCGGTGAAAGTTTGTGAAACTTTCCCAACTTTGGAGTCTTGTTCACTCCTAAACCGACCTATAACCTTTTTGTGCAAACTACTTCTAAGAACATTGGCAAAGACTTAACCGTTTACTACCAGAACTGTGCTATCCTATCCAAGACACTGAACCATTGACTTTGGCCCAGGCCTATTGAATTGAACTGCCTCTTGTAGTGAACTGAAACTATTTGCCCTGCCTATGAAAGTAACTGGGCCTCATTACAAATCAGGCAGTCCGAAATAACGGTGGCGGTAAACCCGCCGCCACCGTTGTTTCCGGACCGCCTGATCCCGACTCCTGCAGCGGAGGGGATGTTCCCGGCAGGTCTGACCTGGCGGGTTTAACACCGCCCGCCTGCAGGCGGACGAGGAAACACCGGCAGCATCACGAGATGCTGCCAGTGTTTTCATGATCCCCATTCCCATTGAGTCCCATAAGACTCAATGGAATGGGATTAACACCATTCCGCCTCCATGATTCCCGGGAAACCGGGGTTGTAATGCCCCGGTAATTCCAGGAATCATGGAGGCGGAATGGTAATACGAGTCCGGCGGTAACCAGGCGGTTTTACCGCCTTGGTTACCGCCGGACTCGTAATGAGGCCCACTGTGTTTGATTCTTATAACCTTTTCTTTCTACCCCTTTTGAAAGTTACTGTAGTGCCATTTTGCTCCCACTTCAGGGAGCCTAACTTGTTCAGAACGTATTGGTTTGGTACTGTAGTGTATTGTTGTGTGATATTGAGCTGCTTATTACTAGTGGAATGTTTTCTAACTAAATGTGTAAATAAATTAATATTGTTTTACCTTCATTAAGTGTTTGTTTGAACCCCTGTGATTGCCAGTCCTTTGTGTAACACCTTGTACTGCTCAAATCCCTCTTGAGATAAGCCTGGCTGCTCAGCCCTGCTACCACAAACTGTGTAGTACAGACTTATAGCAAAGTTGATATTGTGCATACCACCTGTAGTCTTAATTGTGTTTAGTGTTCCCAAAGAGTACTGCATGTAATTCTGTCTAACACAGCCTAGTGGCCAGAAGCTCGTGGTCGACCAAGTCGAACGCGGCCGACAGATCAAGCAACATCAAAAGTGCTGGATGACCACGATCGACAATGGTAGCTAGGTTCGACTTAAGATTGAGCATGGCAGGTCTCAGTTCCATATCGTGCCGATAGCCAGATTGGCGGGGCTCTAATATAGAGTTGTCCTGGATGTATTTCTGGAGCTGAAGATAGGCCACACGATCCATTACTTTGAGAGAAGGGTACATTTGTGATGGTGGCGGTAGTGCTTAGGCTGAAGAGGATCTAGATTGTCTTTTTTAAGCAATGGCGTAATCCAAGCTTCCTTCAAATGAGCGGGTACCTGACCCTCCAGAAAAGATTGATTTATGAGTTTGGTGACCCAGGGACAGATGGTATCAAGGGAACAAACCAGCAGCCGAGAGGGGCAGGCGTCACCCTTGCATGTAGTGGGTTTCATATCTTCCTCACCTCTGCTACTGTACAAGGGGCAAAAGAAAAGGTTGTTTTAGGAATGGATTGCCACCCAGTAGAAGTTGTGCCAGTTTTAGGGGCTACATTGCTAGAATCCTGAAGGACCGACTTAGGTGAAACACTAGACTCTCGATGTGATGCGATTTTTGCTGATAAGGCATCATGAATGGTCTGACACCATGCGGAATCTTGAACAATGGTGGTCTTAGGATGAGTCTCAGTATTACATTTTCGAAGAATAGCAAAGAGCTCCTTAGAGCTTGATTTGGCTTGAGACATTATATTTTTGTAATACGAGGACTTTGCCAAGGTTACTGCAGCCTTACAGTTCTTGACAGGGAGTTTATAAGTTGCCAAGAGAGCTGGCGAGGGATGCTTCTGCCTGCTTAGCTGATCTCCTAAGGTATCTAAGGGAGAGAATGTCTTCGTTGAACCAATGGTAGGCCAAGTTTCTGGCTTCACCTGTTTGGTGGTGAAAGAGCGAAATCATCTATGATGGAGTGTAGGGTAGCATTTTAGTGCCCTGAAATGGCTGAACAGCTATTGTAGTCCTGCAATATCTCCCAAACTATTTGTTAGTTCATGTGAAAGTTTCTGGGAAGTTAGATTTTTAAATGAGTGAGTCTGGATGGACTGCCTCGGAACTGAGTCGATTCTGAGAGAGGACACAGGCACATCGATGGAAAAGGTCAGTGTGGAGTGAGCAGACCATGGACATGAGGTCACGACTTGTATAGAGGTTGAAATTAGGTGTAATAAAACCCAGTCGAGAATATGGCCAGCTATATGAGTGGGTTTAGTCACCTGTTGGACATAACTAATAGTGGGAAGAGCACCCAATAACGACTGGGCGGTTCCATCCGAGGGCACATTGGGCCAAAGATTGAAATCACCCAGTAACACAAGTGGTGCGGTATCACTAGAGACCCTACTAAGTAGGTGCAAAAGTTGTTCCTCGACCAAAGGTAGTGTTTTAGATGGACGGTAAATAACAACAATGGGGAGGGTGGTATTGTCGTTAATTCTAATTTTAAGCACCAAGGATTTGTGAGGTGATAGATGGCACTGAAAGGAATCTTTAAGGAAGATTGCCACACCCCTCCCCCCCCTTACAACTTTCCTATCAGTCCTGACCAGTACATAGCCCGGTGGAACAGCAAGAGTGGTTTCATTGGAAATGGCATCATTGAGCCAGGACTCGGTGATAGCCAAAACATCGTAATTGCCTTGGGTGAGAAAGTCTCCTACCTCAGCACCATGTGACATTAAAGACCATGTGTTCAGCAAGGACATGGTCAGAGAACATAGCGACTGGATTTTACTGGGCGGTGGAAGAGTCAGACCAGTTGATGAAATAACCTTGCATGTGTTTTGTTTAGGCCTGGTGCGACCAAAGTAACCGGAATCAAAGGGAGGGCAATTAATAGCTTTGGCACGCTGGGGGATGTAGTTCAGAAGAACTACAACTGCCTTCCAATTGGTCCAAAAATGTTTTCAGAAAATTACAACTGAACACTTACAAAGGCAGTTACACAAGAAGCGCCTAAGTAAGTCTAGCACAGTTGTTAATATAACGGCACAGAGTAAACGTTTGCATAAAGAGGCTAATATAAATCTCAATTGGGTTCACTGAAAGTAAAGAGAACGCTGTCAACACGCACACACTTGGTATCACTAGGATTACAAAATGACACACGCAGCAGTGCTGGTACGACAACAGGCACACACTAAATCCCTTAGTGATCCCGCAGTTTCCTTTGATTTCTTATCTAGGGCTGACCCCGCCATACCTGAGTCCGCTGGTTGTTGGGTATCTGTGGAAAGATACTTTGTGGAGGGGTAAAATCCCCTCTGCCCCCTTCCTTGATAATATGGTTTAGAAATAGCTTGTCCGACCCTAATAGGGTTTTTATCCCAGCCAACCGACTCATCAGGTTCGTGGTACTGCGAAGATTATAGAGTCGTGTCATTTGGGGTTTTATGGATTCCAAAAGCGGGTATTTGCACTAAGCAGAGACCCCGCTTGGTCCCACTCTGTGCCGAGTGTTCGCTTCCTTGCTCCCAATCTCCTAAAAACCTTTATATCATATTTGATGCCGACATGTTCTTTACCATCCTCCCACCTCCTCATCTCTGCATTAAATCCCAATAAGGCCCCTTTTGAACTGCATGTTGTGGACCATCACACGTTATCTTGAGATAGCACAGACGATTAAACTGACCAGAGCCATTGTCGCATCAATTCTCGATTACAACACTGTTCATAAGGAATACCAACTTCACCAACTAAAGCTCATCCAAAATAGAGCGTTCATAATATTAGGCATTCAACTCCATGCCCCTCTCCTATGGCCTTAGGACACTGCTCTGGCTCCTGTAGACCAGAGTCATCTTCAAAACCCAAGGCCTGACCCACCAGAACCTCCATCCTATAGCACCAAATACCCAATGGTCCTCCTTAATGGTTGCCAACCAGGAAAGAGCCTTAGGTCAGCAAGATAAAACTACCCGACACGGACCAAGTTTAAGAGACTTCTACACAGTGGAAGAACGTTTGCAGTGGCTGCACATACAAGCTGGAATGACCTGGCAAGGGTCCTAAACCGAAAGTAATTTAAGAGAGCTCTGAAGGCCTTCCTGTTCAAACAAGCTTTCCTCGACCCATGGGTCTCATAGGAAGAGCACTTTTTCGGCGGCTTATAATTTCACTACCCCTGGAGGAAACTTCATCAAACTTTGCAAACAAAATATATGGGGGCTCTGAATGTTTTCGCAAAGTTGGGTGAGGTTTGGTGCGCAAGGCAAAGTTATGGGGGGCGGTCCAACATTTATTTTTTCCCATAGACTGAATGGAGAAAATCTTTGCACCGCTACAGGCCGAACGGCTGGACGGATTTTCACAAAATTTGCGGCAGGTGCAGGGTGTTGGGCCAGAAAGCGTGCTTTTGTGTGTTTGGTGAAAATCCGACGAGTACTTTTGTTGCAAATTACTGAAATGTACGCCCCAAAAAATTAGTGATATCTGGGTCCCATTTCCCTGTTCGCTCCACGGACCGAAGTATCATTGGGCTGCGGTACGCCGTGATGTCGGGGAACGTTGGATGCGGCCGGTGCTGGATGGTGTGAGGGAGTTGGCAGCGTGATGTGCACCGAAGTTTTTGGGAAATGCCGCCATGGTGTATCGGAGGACAATGCGGCAGCGGAAGGGTCTGCAAAATGTACCGTACGGAATGTGTTGGTGGCAAGAAAGGAGGGAACAGGTGGCAGAGTGAGAAGTGGTTCATGTGACATATGTAGGTAAGTGGAAGAAGACGTAGTGGAGTGCCTGCACTTTTCGCGCGTACTGCGTTAAGGTGCCGTAACTTCTCGTGTGACCTGTTTGCGGTGACAGGTCATTTTTAGCAGAGGAATCAAATGTACATGACATAGGTTGGGTGGGAGTGCGGGTGTCTGTGCTATGTGGATGGAATGCGGTAGTTGGACACATGGTGGCATGCATGGGTGAATTAATTTGCCTTAGGTCTGTAGAAGGATTACACTATTGGGTGCAAGGGCAAAGGCAGTAGACTGTAGGGCATACACTTAAGAGCGTAGGGCTTCTGCATAGGCACCACAGTAACGCACGTGTGGTGTGCATGCGGTACAGGGTGGTGCTTGCATAGTGCAATGTCTCCATATTGGTTGCAGTAGGCCAGTGTTGCAAACCGAATGTGGGTAGTTTGGCAGTGACACAATAGTTTGGGAATGGAAGTGGGACGGCCATAGTATGTGCATGAAAGTGCACAGGGGTGCAGGAGACAGTCTTTTCTTTCTACAGTATAGCACCTGCTGCGATTTGTTGCTGCATAGTTCCATGCCGGTGCGCACATTGGTCAGTAGTGCTTCTGTTGGTACTGGCTACATGCCATTATGTAGCAGTGAGAGTGTTGTAGCCGTAGACTGTTGGGTGCATGCCGAAAGGCCGTAGGCCATAGGCCATGCAGTTAAAAGGCTAGGACTGTAGGACAAACATGGCAGTAATGCACTTTGGATTCTACAGCAGTTAGAGGGTGGTGACCTACAAACACTGGGTGTGCAGCAAATTTGACACGCAATAGAACAGGAGAAGTGAGCTGCCATGCATGCATGTTTGGTTTTGCAGGTGAGGACACTCCTACAACATGGTACATTTTTTCATGTCTACTAGGCGATGCTGCTGTGAAAGGTCATGCAGTGTGGGCACTGGGTCCAAGGTTTGCATACTGTTACTATGGAAGAGGATATGGTAGAAGTGCACCTTGATTGTCCTTAGTTACTGTGCTGTGTGTTGAATTGTTGAAGTAGGGGCAATGTTGTGAAAAAGTTGCGGTTAGGTTGGTAGTGACAATACATTGTGAATGGGTGTGGGTCAGGGTGGTGGAGGCTGTGGTATGTTTGTGGATTCTGTTGATAGCGACCTGTTTTTGGGAACAGATGCAATGCAGAGGTTCAGTATGTGATTGGTGGATGCGTGTGTAGGTTGGGTAGGAGTGCTGGTGGCATTGGTGTGTATGTGGATTGGCATAGTTGGGGATATGGTGAAATTCATGGTGCCATTACGTTGTGGGTAGTTTGGCAGTGACACAATAGCTTGGGAATGGAATTGGGGACGGACATAGTATGTGCATGAAAGTGCACAGGGGTGCCGGATAGAGTGTTTTCTTTGTACATTATGGTAACTGGTGCCATTTGTTGCTGCACAGTTCCATGGCAGTGCGCAGGCTGGGTAGGAGTGTTGGTGGTAGTGCTGTGTATGTGGATAGTTGGAGTTGGTGACATGGTGAAATGGATGCTGCTATTATGTAGCAGCGAGAGTGTTGATGCCCTAGACTGTTGTATGCATGTCGGAAGGCCGTAGGCCATGCACTCAAGAGCCTAGGACTTTAGGACACACACAGTAGTAATGTATTTTGCATTATGCAGCAGATGGAGGGTAGTGACTGTAAAGAATGGGTGTGGGGCACATTTCAGACGCAATAGAGCAGGAGAAGTGAGCTGCCATGCGTGTATGCTTGCTTTTGCAGGTGAGGACACTGTTAGAACATGGTAAAGGTTAAATGTATACTTGGGGATGGTGTTGTGAAAGGTCATGCAGTGTGGGCACTGGGTGCTGGGTTTGCATACTGTTACTATGGAAGAGGATGCTGCTAGAAGTGTACCTTAATAGTGCTTGGTTACTATGCTGTGTGCAGCATTGTTGAAGTAGGGCCAATGTTGTGTAAAAGTTGTGCTTCCTTTGCCAATGACACAATACTTTGTCAATGGGATGTGGGTAAGGGTGGTGGAGACTGTGGTATGTTTGTGGATTGTGCTGCTGGCGACCTCTTTTCGTGAATGGGTGCAGTGTAGAGGTTCAGTATGTGATTGGCGGATGAATGCGCTAATTGGGTAGGAGTGCTTCTGACAGTGGTGTGTATGTGAATTGGCGTAGTTGGTGATATGGTGCAATGCATGAGCTGCATGTGTTTATGCTTGGTTCTGCAGGTGAGGACACAGTTAGAACATGGTAAAGTTTGTGATGTATACTTGGCGATGGTGCTGTGAAAAGTTATGCATTGTGGGCACTGTGTACTGGGTTTCAATAATGTCAGTATGGAAGTGGATGTGGTGCCAGTGTACCTTAATTGCGCTTGGCTAGTATGCTATGTGCTGAATTGTTGTAGTACGGCAATGTTGTGAAAAAGTTGTGGTGAGGTTGGTAGTGGCACAATGCTTTGTGAATGGGTGTGGGTAGGGGTGGTGGAGGCTGTGGTGTGTTTGTGGATTCTGCTGATATCGACCTGTGTTCATGAATGGGTGCAGTATAGAAGTTGAGTATGTGATTGGTGGATGTGTGTGCAGGTTGGGTAGGAGTGCTGGTGGCAGTGGGTGTGTATGTAGATTGACGTAGTTGGTGAAATGGTGAAATGCATGGTGCCATTATGTTGCAGTGCATGTTTTGAAGGGCTGCCCTATTGGGTGCAATAGCAGCAGCAGAAGTGAGCTGCCATGCGTGCATGTTTGGTTTTGCAGGTGAGGGTAGTGTTACAAATGGTAAAGTTTGTGATGTTCACTTGACGACGGTGATGTGAAAAGTCATGCAATGTGGGCACTGGGTGCTGGGTTTACATACTGTCAGTATGGAAGAGGATATGGTAGAAGTGCACCTTAAATGTGCTTGGGTACTATGCTGGGTGCTGATTTGTTGAAGTAGGGTCAATGTTGTGCAAAGGTTGGGGCTAGGTTGGTAGTGATGGAATACTTTGTGAATGAGTGTGGGTAGCAGTGGTGGAGGCTGTGGTATGTTTGTTGATGCTGCTAATTGCGATCTGTTGTCGTGAATAGGTGCTGGATGGTGTGAGGGAGTTGGGTTGAAGTGCCGCTACGCATGTTACGTTTGTGCACAAGGTTAGCTGCCCACATGGTCGCATGCATCGATTGAAAGTGTTGTGCTGGGTGTGCGCAAGGGTGGTGTCTTGTGTGCATTGTGAAATGTGTGCAGGGTGAGCTGCAGGATGATTGCGGATGCTCAAATAGAGCATACAGTAGGAAAAGTTTCTTGTTGAAGGGCCTTTGGAAGCAAAGGCAACTTGTTCTCAGAGTGTTTAACGGGAAGTATGGAGTTGTGCACAGAAATGATAAGTGTGCAATGCCGAGGGTCACTATGTGATTGGTGCAGGTGTTTTTGAAGAATCATAGTCGCCAATAAGGCGCCACTAAGGGAGTGTTGGAAAAGTGGAGTGCCAAAGGATAAGAAGTATTGTCTGCCTTTACTGGGACATGGCCCAGCTGTTACCTGGGCAGCGCACATGCACATCATGGCCTTGTGAGCATGGAGTGATGGAACCGTGGGGTTTTCTCCAATGATAATTGGAGGGTGTGGTTCAACCGGAAGGGGCGGTGCCATATTTACCTGAAGTCGGCTGTCAGTGAGGTTGGCAGAGAAGGAAAAGACGACGAGTGCTTATAGTCGGCTGATACTTTTGTGGCGTGATCTGCACAAATATGCTGTGGAAGAGGCTTCGATACTGACTTTCATTTGGAAGGAGTGCAGGATTTTTGGGGCAGAATTACGAGTGGGGTTTCGGGTGCATGGATCGCCTTTGCAAATGTCTTGGCCTTTGTTGTTACTGTAGATGTGGTGGTTGTGTGCATTTTGGAGGACTACATTTTGGGGCACATTGCCATCCTCACGTTTGCTTGCTAACTTAAAGAAGTTGCTGACAGCCGTAATGCAGATATTCCTACTGCAAATGGTGATTTTCTCCTCGATGGACACCAAGAGGAAAATGGGAGCAGGCCGGGATGTATTTTTGTCCACAGCCAGAGGTCGGGAGATGTTGGATAAACAGTAGCATGTGTGCACGTTTTGTGCAAGAGCTGGCGATGTTTCTGCCACCGACTATGAAAGCATTAATCACCCGAAGGATTCCAGTGGTTCCAGGAAATGGGATTTTTTTTACTTCAATTGGCAATGCTGTTCTGTTTGCCACTCTGCACGAAGCTTTGGAGAGAATCCTGTAGACATGTAAAATAAGCATTCATGTTCAGTCGGGAAAGTGTCAGGAGGAGAAGCAAAACAGACAGCGAGCAAAAGAGAGCAAAACAAGAAGAAAAAAGTATGAATGCACGATACATCACAAAAACACAACAAAAATAAATATAATTTTAAAAAAGTGTTTTTAGAGACATTCCTAAAGACACAATCCCCCACCCCTGTGTCTACATTTCCCCCAAACTCACCCACGCACTCCCCCACCCTCAAACAAACCCCTGAACCCAACCCCCCCAATTTGTAGCACGGTACTGCCACACATTCTGCAGGATTTTAAGAGGATTACACGTGCCACATCCAGCTCGTTTTTACGATGACAAGCTACATCATTGGCACTGTGGAGGCCTAAGACAGTGGGCAATGTGGTTGCTGGTTGTGGTGCGGACCCAAACACTGACAGAAGGTCTGGTTTGTACAGTTAAATAGTAGTAGGCTATGGGTGGAAAGTGTGCAAGGTAAGGGGCATGCATCCCTGTTTGTGTGCATGCACTGCACGCAGTTGGTTATTGTTGCTAATATAACATTCCTTGCTGGCTATTGTTGGGATTACTTTTCCGACACTTGTAGTGCATGCATTACAAATGGGAAGACCATATTGTGGAGTGTACAAGGTACGTGGTAGGCATCACAGTTGTTCCATGCATGCAGCGAATGCATTCTATACTATGATGTGCTATGGTATTTTGTGCCATTTGTATCGCGCCTACATACCAAGTGTGTAAAGGCGCGCTGAGGAAAGGGAGGCGAACGGAAGCCACACAGATACATTTGATTCCCGTAGGCCAACTGAACATTGAGAGTGCGCAAAGTGAATGGGGTAAAGAGGGAGGGCAAAGTGCAGTACATCGGAACAATACAAATAGAAAATGGATGCACCTAGGCCGGTGTTGGCAAGTGCAAGGATAAGAAGTGTAGACATCAAGTGGCACTGCCTGGACTGTGAGGTTTCTAGAGAAACAGTCCCAAAGTGCGGGTGTTGGCAGAACGTCAGTGCAGGGGTGGAAATGTAGGGAGGAAGGTGGCCTTGGGCACAGATGATAGGGTGCCTTAGGAAACAAGTGCACAATACTTTTTGAGCCAGGAAGTGTACAGGGGAGAGGAGGCGAAAAAGCAAGCAAGCACATGGAAAGGTTTGCAGGTGCTTTCAGAGCCCACAATCTTTCTCCTGAAGGTCCATGGGCACAGAGAGCGTGTTCCACAGGGAGGCCCCAGCAGAAGAAACACATCTACCACCATATGGTTGTGTGTAGAAGGAACTGATCTGAGAGGGAGTAGGAGGCGGATGAGGGAGGAGCTGGAGCAGCAGATAATTAGGAAATGAGAGTGCAAGGTATTGAGGTTCTAGGGACCAGAAGGCCTTCTGCATAATGCACAGGGCTTTCATTTTTATTGTTCGCAGCCACTGGGAGCTATTGCAGACATTGTAGTCCACCAGAGATACCATCCCTGCCGTTGAGGTCAAGGACAAGTTGTGCACTCCTTTTATGGATGAGTTGCTGACGGGGCACAGTGGAAGTTGGCAGATTTAAAAAGAGCCTGTGGCAACAGTGCAGTGTAGAAAGCACCACAGCCGTGCAGACACTGACCTTTTGGTAAGTGACTGTAGGTTGCTAAAATACATTCAGTGGTGGCTTTAGTGCATTCTTTGTACGAGTTATGTAGTTGGTGGGTTAGTGGGGAGCACAATTATTGTAGCATTGTGGGATGGAAACAACACAGTTCCTGTTTCGCTAATATAGTGTATGATATGGGTAAGTGAAAATGTTGCAAGCACATACCAACAAATTGCCACTTCATGGTAGGAGATGGGAGGAACATCAGTATGCTTTTTAAACACGTAGTGGACGCTTAGAGGCACATATTGTGCGTCGAGTCACTTATAACAGAGTTGTGCCCATACTGGCAAAAGAAATGTCATACCTTTGTTTTGTGGTGATGGGTGCTTATGTGGATGAATGTGCATGTATAACTCCTGCAATATTTCACTGAACTTTCCACTGGACGTGCTTTCGATTAACAGCACACGTGCAGGCTGATTTTATAATGGTAGAAATGAAGTCTTGTGGAGGACTGACACTGTAGAATGCTGAACTCTTGGTGGGCATTGGTGGATGTGTGTGAGTACTTAGCAATACGTAGTAAGGGCGTGTGAGAAGTGGATATTGGAAAGGGAAGAAGGACTGTTCATGATTGACTGGGGCGCGGCTCTTGCGATAATTCGCGAGGTGCACGTGTTACATTGTGCGCTTCTAAACATGCTGGCCAATTGAAATTTGATTGTTGCAATTGCCCAATCACGTGGTTAGAGTGTGCGTCACAGGAAACGGCAGCCATTTTGTTTTCATTCGTTTCTGTAGTGAGGCTTGCAGAGATGGCGAGGCGCACAGTTTTCTTGTGGGTGATTGCTTTGTGGTAGATCTGCTCCAGTATGCCGTGGAAAGAGGCCTTACTGGCAATTTGAAGGGGAGACTTTGTGGTGCAGTGTCACTGTCCGTACTTTCGACCATTTGCTTGCAGAATGTGGACGCGTGGCCACTTTAGGTACTGTACATGTTGTGGTAGTGCAGTATGGAGCTTTGCATGCGGGTTCCATAGCTTGTGCAAGTGTGTACCGTCAACTTAAAAAGATGATGAAAACAGTGCAGTGCATTTTTGCCACTGCGAAGGTGCTTTTCTTATGTATACCACCAAGTCCAGCATATAACTATTCCAATGCATGTTGTCGGCAGCCAGAGGTCGGAAGGCGTCTTATTAACAGAAGCATGTGTAACTTTTTGCGTGCTGCTGGATGTACTCCTGTGACGATGACAACATTGGTTATCGATATGTACAGCTTCTAAATGGAAATGGCATTTCATTGTTGCCCAGTGGCAATGACATTTGGTTTTCCAATCTACAGTCTGCACTGAAGACGCTATTGTAAGAATATGAGGCGCAGTGCAACAAATAAAAACTATTATAAAAGCCCAAAAAACAGTTAGTCTGTGGAAGCTGTTTTAAAAATAAAAAAATAAACAGCTTTTTTAAGAGCCACCACTACAAAGGACATCCCCTACCTTGGTTGACAATTATTCCCCTAGTTCCGCGTGCGCACACCTGCTTAAAGGTCCACGGACATCGCAACAGTTGCAGGCTTGTACGTGTACCATTTTGCACATAGCCATCTTATATTTGGGACTGTGCAGAACACAAGATTGTGCGATAAGTTTTCTGAGTGTGGAGTGGACACAGAGACTGTGGTATACAGTATATTTGTTGACCTAAATGCAGAGGGTGAGCTTTTGGCTGTGTGTTGTACGAGCCACAGCGTCTGCTTTGTGGGTGAATTGCACATACATTACTTGACAGTGAACAGAAAACGGAATGCGGTGGGAGTTATGTGTGCAGTGTATCATGTGGTATGTACGCGTATGGAGCATCTACAATGAAGTGATTGCTTTTGGTTTCTCTTTGTGAGACTTTGGTGCTGCTCGATCCCGACGATATTATTGTTGTTGAGTGTGGAGGGACAATTCATACTATGTAACACAATTTTCACTGCCCTTTGTGCTGAGGGAGGCATTAGGCCAGGTAATACTTCCGTTTGCAATCTCCTGCATAATTTTGTACCCCAATATGCAGACACCCACATAGGCGCGTTATTTTTTATTTGGTCTGGAAAAGGAGAAACCACGGTACATGTTGAAGGAGTCTATTTGTGTCTTTCTACAACTTGTGCCATTGCCATACTGTACAAATGGGAATCTATGGTTTCACAGCACAAACAGTTTTCCCCACAAGTAGAATTCTTGTTGTTTTTACTGCATTTCCGAATTCTGTACGCTCTCTACACATTGCTTTGCTGCACTTTTTGCCAGTATAGCAATAATGTTTGTGCTTCCTGTGGCGCACTTGCCCTCTTCAAAATGCACTGCAACACGCACACCCATCTGTTTGAACAGACACCCATTTCTATCTATAGGCACTGTAGTGTTTTCCACAGTACCACGGTTCCTTCCATTTACCACTCAATTGTCTGGAGGGTTTACGATGTGCATCGCACTGCCTCCCTTCATTGCCACTTACATTGTGACACTCTGAAACAAGCTTTACATCATAATTAGTTACAAAAAATATTCCTAAAGGGACGTTATGGTGAAGGTGCGGTACTACAAACATAGCATCATTTGTAAATGCACTATGCGGAAGCTGCGTTATGTTTACAGTGCCCTACTAAAAACATATGCAATTCAGTAGCAAAAAACGTTGTTACAGGGACGTTATGGTTACAGGTGTAACCGAAAGCACCCCCCAAAATCGCCAGTTATGCTAGACTAAGCAACCACAATTCGCGCCACACAAGCATAGTGGGCCGAATACGCACGTAACTTTTTATGTTCACAGTAAGTAGGCGAAGGAAGATATTTCTCACACCAGTCACCGAAGTACAAATGAAATGGTCTATCTTGTGTACAACACCCTTCTACATTGATGTATGTTTTACTACTTTCTCATTCGGTTCCGACTACATCATGCGATACAATAATATACTATATAGGGGGAAGAAGAACGATAAAACATCCACTAATCATTTCTGTGCCTAAAGGGTTAATCAGTTATTATTATGACACTTTTCTGTAATACTGCTCTTTGTTTGCCTTACTGTAAGTTTCCCTTTATAGTGCTCACTATTTGTGATGCATTGTTGGTGTCTTATGTTTTTTCTTTGCAGTAAGTGCAATTATGTGAACTTAGTAAGGCAATGGTACCCTACCTTTTGTGCAAGTTTGCACAGTACCCGAAACTCTAAAACAAAAGCATTCATTTATGTCATGTATCGCTCAACTGTATTGGAAAGATTCTTTAATTGTGTTATTTCCTTCCATGTGGCAAACCCCTAAAACTTTTTGGCTGTTCTTTTCACCATACTTAGACCTTTTGCCAGAGAAGTGCCAGCCTTCTGCCGCATCCCCTTGGGCTTTCGCTCCATCTTACGTGGAAAAACTGACATGCCCTTAAGACAGTCCAGTCGGGAAACGTTGTTTTCCGTAGTTTTTTATCGTTGTTGCAGCGTTTCGCGCGGACATGACACAAGAGGGCACTGTAAGCTAAGTTACTGCCTCTCTTGGGTCTCTAGTCTTCTACAGGCTTCTAGACACTCTCTTTGGATTGTTAATGAACGGTGGCAAGTGAATTCACAGACCAGGATGGTGGCAGCGATCGGTTTCTTTGTGTTTGACTCCTTTGGCTGTTTAAGCGCGTTTTCTCGCGCTTAGCCAAATGGTGGCCTGCCTTCCAAAATGCCAGACCACGGAGGCTCTTTGTTCCTGTCGTCTGACCGTCTTGCCCCCTTCACCTCCCCCAGGTCGAGCCGAAACCCGGGCCTTCGCTTATTTGGCATGTACTTTCCCGCGA
>CM030325.1:1077785067-1077842864 GCA_002915635.3 Ambystoma mexicanum | reverse complement strand
AGGTGTCCAGAAACTCACTGCTCGTGCAGATAACGACGGTAACCATCTTCTGAATTCAAGAGGCCTATGTTTCACCAGTGAAGGAACTGGCAACGGCACCCTGCACCAGACGCAGATGGAGAGTCCAGCATTCACCTATCTAAGGTGAGCAAGTTGACCTGGGGGCTCTACGGAAAAGCTGGGAAGAGAGAGAGAGAGGGACATTCAACAACCCAGACCATTAACCCCCATATTCTTTCACCTGCAGAAACCTCACTCTTCAAGTTCGACACACAGTGCGAAGAGGTTCGACCCCAGAAGCCAATCGAGTCCTGCACATCACTTTTCGAGTCACAGACACCTTCCTGCCAAGACCCGCGCCTCCGTGGGAATCAGGTGAGCGTTACACATAGCTAGGAACTGGTCGCCCTCCTGCAGGAGCCCATAGCTTTTCCCCGCTGTGTCAAGACAGCACGCCTTTCCGTACTCGCGCTCTGCTTCTGCCCACAGTGGAGGCTGGTTTGAGTCGCGGAACTCTGTTGTTCTTCATTTGTGCACTAAACTGTACTGCCTGATTCCCTCGAAGAGACTCCCCTTTTTGCCCGTTGGCACCAGAGTGCGCAGGTACTTTTGAGCACAAGGCTCCACTCTTCGTAGGGCTCGGACTTCCTTTTTAATTAAGTGCCTCTGAAGGCGGACTGGGCCTAAGCATTGTTTCGCACTGCCTGTTTTCCTTCCCTTCTAGGTGGACTACACATTTCGTGCATCTCACGCTTTAGACCCGTTTGTATTTGTATATATATTGTATTGGTTGGTATGTGTTGGTTTACTAGAGTTGTATTGTGATTTCTCGCTACGGTCATTGTTTTAAAGCCTTGGAATAAATGTGTATATATTTTTAATATAACACCTGTTTGGAGTAGTTTGTAAGTGTCCTTGCTTTGTGTGCTCATTGCGGGCTTTCAGTCACCCTCCCCCTCTTGAGACCTAGTCTTGACCGCCGCGATCGCTACCCTGATTGGTCTGGCTTGTCCAGAGGTTACCCTGTTCCAAGTAATTAGGTTGGCCTTCTGAACTTCTGCGCCGCCAGGACAGAGTTCAGAAATCTGTCTTAACAGTCTCTTCCTTCTCCTCTCCACTCCCAGGTTCTCTCACCTACCTTCTTCTCGTGGGGGCTTTGTGGGGCTCCCTGTACCTTTCCTCTTCCTCCTATGTACTCAAGTGGACTCCCTTCCGTCACCTCCTCCGTCCCCTCCTGTCTGTTTAGCTCGATCACCTGGCCCACCTTTGATGTGCTGTTGTAGTATCTCATTGTTCATTTATGTTCCAGCAACTTTCCCTTCGGTGTTCAGTGTTCCAATCTGTAGCATACACAGTAGCCTGGAACATGGAATGCTGGTAGAAAGATGCTAGAGAGAGAGAGAGATTCATAACTGGCATTTGATGTTGTCCTGTAAGGAGCCGGTGGGCCTATTCTCCAACTTTAAACTCGTTAATCTACTGCATGGTGATGGGAGAATCATTTCAGTGGCAACGAGGATGGGATATTGATTGAGACGGCAGCCCACTGACTAGCCGTCCTACATACAATCAGGGTGGGGGGTGGAGAGGTGCACCCCCCTTTACATTAAAAAATTCTCTGGTGGTTTAGAGTGCCCCTCAGCCCCCCCCCTAAAATGAAGTCAAATGTTACCCTTTCCTACTTTAAATGGCTGGTGGCAGTGGTTTAGATCAAACTACCATGATTTTTCACGACCCCGAACAACGGTAGCTAAAAATCGGGTCAGCCATGTTTTCCAATATGGCGCCCAAGACATATCTGTAAAAACAGACTCCGGTAAACTTTTTTTTGCCATTTCTTTTAGGAAAGGTCCAGGTGTGTGTCCCTTTTTTCATTGGCTTTTGGTGGGCTTCAATGCTGAAGCCCTCCTCTGGTGCCTGAGTGTCTGGGATAGACAGGATGTGAGGGAGGAGCCCGAAACTCCCTGTGCTTAGTCTCCTAGGAGACCTGAATGCACTCTGGCGTGATTGGCCGGCTGGCTGTCCGGCAAGGACAGCCACCCTGCTGTGTGAGTGACAGCCAGGCTGGAATGAATGGGGGAAAACTGTTTAAAAGCAGGTCTCTGGGACTTGGAAAGCAGAGTCGACCACTGGAACGAAAGAACCGAAGACGAGCTGAAGGAAGAGGACTGCTGCAACTCCTGGACGACCGGTGAAGCCCTGCTGCAGGTCCGAATTGCCTGAAACTCCATCGACAGAGAAGCCCTTCAAGGTTAACTTCTTCCCTTGAGTTTGGTGGGAACAACCAACTCGCAAGCCACCTGGACACCGTCCCCATCCTGGTCGAATTTTCTTCAGAGTGCTGTTGAAAACCGGATAGCCAGGGGGAAGGAAACCAGCTCATGGATTTTAAGGGACTCACCCCTTAAACAGACGTTTTGACAAGCTTGTGGCCTCATCCATGGGCAGTGCATGAACCTCCCGACGTCCTCCTTCTTGTCCCCATGACTGAAGCCCAGGAATAGTGAGATCTGCTCGAACTGCCAGGAACAACTGCCTCAGCTACAGCTCTTCTTCACTTTAAAGGTACTGTGCAAACGCGGTCCGGAAATCTTTTCGGCCACTGCGAAAGTTTGTAAAAGTTTCGCGACTTCAAAGGCTTGTCCTTCCCTAAACATTTGTCTAACTTTTCGCCTAGCCAAATTCATCTAAACTCTGTGGCAAAGACTTAACCCTTTATTACCAGAACTGTGCTATCCTATACAAAACTCTGAACCATTGACTTTGGCCCCGGCCTATGAACTGAATTTGTATTTGTAATGATTGTGTTTATATAGGGCTTTAATCCAAAGCGCTTTACATTATAACAACAGAATCCATAGAACATTATAACAGTAGAAGTAATTTACAATCATGAATCAAACCAATAAAACAGTAAGTAGAGCAATTAATCTATGATGGAAGAGGGAAGGGGTGAGGAAGGGAAGGAGGAGGGAAACAGAAGGGGTATAAGGGTGAAAATGAGGGAGGGTAAGAGGAAGGGGGAGGGTAGAGCGAGGATCATAGGGAAGATTCGAGGGAAGGAGAGAGAATGAGAGGAGGGGAAGGTTTCATGGCGGGGAATGGAGAAGGAGAGATTTCAGAGAAGTGCGGAAGGAGGAAATGTTAGGTTTAGAGCGGATTGAGAGAGGTAAGGAGTTCCAGTGCAGGGGGGCTAGGAGCTGAAAGGAGCGGAAACGGGACGAGGCACATGGGGAAGGAGGGACGGTGAGCAGGAAGTGGTCAGCTGAACGAAGGGAGCGGGAAGTAGTATAGAAAGAGAGGAGAGAGGAGAGATAAAGGGGAGCGAGCCAAGGAAGGAAAGCGAAGAAGAAATGGAGTCATGAGGGGGAAGGAGACAGAGGGTACGGATGCTGAGTGGTAGATAGATTTGAGGGGGCAAGATGAGAAGCAGGTAGTCCAAAGAGTAAAGAGGAGCAATAGAAGAGGCGAGAGAGGATAAGGGAGGAGATTAAACGTTTAGTAGCATGGAAGGTGAGAGAGGAGCGGACTTTGCGAATATTGTAGAGGTGGTAGCGACAGGCGCGAGAGGTAAGAGCAATATGGTGGGAATTGCTGGTTGTAGTTCACTGAAACCCTTTGCCCTGCCTATGAAAGTATTTGTGCTACTGATTCTTATAATCTTGTCTTTTTACCCCTTTTAAAAGTATCTGAAGTGCCATTTTGCTCCCACTTCAGGAGAGCTGAACTTGTTCATTAACTTATTGGTTGTGCATTTGTGGTGTATTAGTAAATGATATTGAGCTGCTCTTGCTAGTGTAATGTTTTCAAACTGACTGTGTAAATAAATGTATATTCTTTTACCAAGAACCTTGAGTAAGTGTTTGTTTGAATCAATGTATTGGTTGGTCCTTTGTGTAACTTGTTCTACTGCTCACTAAACTCTTGAGATAAGTCTGGCTGCTCAGCCACTGCTACCACATAACTGTATAGTACAGGCTTGTACCAAAGGTGAAATTGTACTGACAATTGTAGTCTTAATTGCATGTAGTGTCCCCAAATGGTACTGCATGTGATTCTGCCTAACACTGGTGGCAGCGGTGGGATAACGTATACTTGTTACATTTAGAGTGCTACTCTTAATTTTGTTCAAATAACCCTCATAAGGCTAATCAACACTAGAGAAGCAATTGTTTTATCACGACTGACATGGAAAGCTACAGAAAGGAGACCATAGTGACTTGAACTGTTGATCAATTGAGGGATATGTGTAAAGCTAGGAACCTCACTGTAAAAGGCAAACATGTTGAATTGATAGAAAAGTTGTTAGAATACCAAAGTCTGAGGAGTGGGTCTGAAACCCCCACACCTGCAGCAGATGTGGAAAATGTTGATGAAGATGATAATATGTCAGAGCCCAGCTCTAATATTGTGGATGAGTTAGATGAGGCAGAAGAGTCTCAGAATGTAGGCCCTGTCTTACCTCTACCTGCTCATATGCCTCAACCTTTGATCACAGGGACCCCATCAGGTCCAAACCTATGACCTGAATTTGACTCACTTGAAAAGATGAGACTGGAGTTAGAATTTGAAAGAATCCAAGCTCAATCTGAAAGTAAACACCAAGAACTTAAACTCAGAGAAATTGAGTTGAATCATGCACTTGAAATGAAAAAGTTGTCTCTTGAAACTGGTTCTCTCCCAGAGTCCTCTAGGTCTTCCAGTCCTAAGAGGCCTTGCATGGCCAAAGATGCAGTAAGTGTGTATGAGGTTAAGCTTGATATTTTGGATTGGTTGGCTGCTTTTGAATATAAACATGGGATTCAAGACATTACAGGGTATCAATTGATTCTTTGGCTTTTTTCTAGGCTACCCCCTGTTGCAACTGATGTGGTAATGGAGTTGGGGGATATAGACAGAAAGGAGTATGAAACTGTGAAGTTAGCTTTGAAAGATACCAAAGAGAATTCTCATACCTCCACTCCAAAAGAGGCCCCCCAAACATAACAAGGGTAAGCCACAAGGGAAACCAAATCAGGCTAGTGAACCTTCTGGCGCAAAACCAGTGGTGGGTCAGACCAAACCCCCATTCATAAAGACATTTGGTGAATGTTATGCTTGTGGGTCAACTGACCATGTGAAAGGGGATCCCAGATGTAAGGGTAAACCTTCAGGTATCCACACTGATTCCTTAGCCATCTCCCCAGAGGATGAAGTATCAATGGCAAGTGGAACTTTCACTTACTGGCTGAGGAACCCATGACAGTCTCAGCCAGTGTTTCTTTAGTATCCCTGGGTCTGTGGGAACAACAGAACTTAGATGTCTACAATTCCATTCCAGACAATACTAAAGAGTATTACAAAGACAGTGTTCTTGTGAATGGTCAGGAGACCCCTGCCATCAGAGACACTGGGACCATCATAACTGTAGTTGATGAATAATTTTTCAAGGTAGAGGATGTTGCTACGGCACCCAAATTCCTAACTAAGCTTGCTGGAGGCCCTCTCCAAATGCTTCCACAGTTACCAGCTCTCAGCCAGTGCAGTGACATGGCTGTCCAGATACCTGTAAGTGTGCAGAGTGAAATACCTGGGAGAATCCTGTAGGGGAATGACTTAAAAACTCTTGAAGTTGTATCAAGCACCCCCAGGCCTCCCAGCAAAAGGAAACAGGAGCAGACTAGGAAGGCCAGAGAGAGTACCTTAAAAGGCTCTCACGAGGAGATTATAGAGGAAACTATGACTCCCTGTCCAGGACTTACTGACTGCAATTTCAAAGAAGAAGGAGGAAAAGGGGAAACCTAAAACCTCCAGGAAGAAACCAGCCAGCACTCCTGTGATCCCAACAAGGACATCCCCCAGAGGACTGTCCTAAGTCACACCTGTGACTCCTCCACCAGCTGAGGCTGAGTGTGTGGAACACCTTGTGAGGTTGAATCAGCTGCTGAGGAATCAGAGCTGGAAGAAGACCTTGCCCCTGTTGGAGATCTGGATCCTGCAGACCATCCTGAGCTGCAGTCTTTACTGGCAGAAGGTGGACCCTGTAGGGCAGACTTCAGCAGAGGTCAAAGAGAGTGTCCTACTCTTGATGGTCTTCGCCAATAGGCAGCTTCCCAGCAGGATTGGCATGAGCCAGGGGAGCACAGGTTGTACTGGGAAGATGGCCTCTTCTACAGTGAACCGACTGAGTCTATCTCATGGGACTACAGGAAACTTGTAGTGCCTCTTGAAAGCAGACTCCAGTTCCTACAGTTAGCCCATGAGATACCTTTGTATGGTCACTTAAGTTTTAAGAAGACCAAGGAAAGGCTCTCTTTATATTTCTACTGGCCTAAGTTGGGGTCTGATGTAGATACATTCTGTAGGAGCTGTAACACTTGCCAAACATCTGGCAAGAGTGGAGCCAAGAATGTGGCACCCTTGGTGCCTCTCCCAGTGGTGGGAGTCCCTTTTGAGGGGGTAGGAAATGACATTGTTGGTCCATTAGACCCTCCAACATATTCAGGAAACAGGTTTATCCTGGTTGTAGTAGACCATGCTACTAGGTATCCTGAAGCCATACCTATGAGGACTGTTAGATCTCAGGCTGTTGCTAAGCCCTACTTGGTATTTTTACCAGGGTAGGTTTTCCTAAGAAAGTTATCTCTGACAGGGGGTCCAATTTTATGTCCCACTACATGCAGGCCATGTGGAAAGACTGTGGAGTAACTTACAAGTTCTCACCTGCCTACCAATGTATTGCTAGAGAGGTTCAACTGTACAATGAAGAGCATGATAGGTGCTTTAAAAGAACCCCTTAGAAGAAAGTGGGACCTTCTACTGCCATGCCTTCTCTTTGCTTATAGAGAAGTCCCTAAGGAGGGAGTTGGATTTAGTCCCTTTGAACTTCTCAATGGCCATCCAGTTAGAGGCCCCTTGGCCCTAATTAAGGAGGGGTTAGAGAGTGCTCCTTCCCCCACGCCAGTGAGAGTCACTGACTATGTGATAGGACTCCGGAGGAGAATGTCACACATGATGGCAGAAGCATCAGATAACTTGAAAGCAGGTCAGGCTCTGGTGAAGCATTGGCATGACCAGAAGGCCAACATGGTTGAGTTTTCTCAAGACCAGCTAGTTCTAGTTATGGTACCTACAAGGCAGAGGGCCTTGCAGGACAGGATTGTGGGTAAACTTGGAGAGGTAAACTATCTGGTGGACTTAGGCAATTCTAAAGAGGCTCTCAGAGTCCTTCACACCAACCGCCTAAAGGCTTATGTCTCAAGACCAGAAGTGGGAGCTTTGCTTCTAGCTTCAGCTCAAGAGGAGGGGGAGAGTGAAGCTCTACCTGACCTACTCAGAGGCCAGCCTTTAGATGTGAAAATAGAGGAGGAGTGCAAGTTTCTGTTAAATCAGTCTGCCTCCCTGTTTTCACTATCACCAGGCTTGACCCCTTGGGGCCAGCATGATATTCAAACGGGTGACTGTTTATCTGTTAAAAGCAGAGGTTACAGGATGTCAGATCCCACATAAAGGAGGAGGTCAACAAGATGCTTGATCTTGAGGTTATAGAGCCGTCTACCAGTCCCTGGTCTAGTCCAGTTGTTCTAGTACCAAAGGCAGGATCCAAAGAGTTGAGATTCTGTGTGGACTATAGAGCTCTTAATGCAGTCACCAAGACTGATGCCCACACTTTACCAAGAACAGATGAACTGGTGGACAAACTTGGTTCAGCCATACACCTCAGTGCATTTGATCTCACTTCAGGCTGTTGGAAAACAGCACTGACAGGCCATGCCAAGGAGAAAACTGCATTCTCAAGCCCAGCAGGCCTTTACCTGTTTAAGGTAATGTCTATTGGACTAAAGAATGCACCTGCTACATTCCATGGATGGTCAATCAAGTTCTGAATGGGATGGAGGACTTCTGCATGGCATACTTGGATGACATTGCAGTGTTCAGCCCTACATGGAAAGAACATGTTGACCACTTAGGATATGTATTGCAGGCTCTTGAGCAGGCCCATCGGACCATAAAGGCTTGTAAATGTCAAATTGGTCAGAGTAAAGTGGTCTACCTTGGACATGAGGTAGGAGGAGGTGAAATCAGGCCATTGCCTAGCAAAGTACAAGCTGTACAGAACTGGGCCACCCCTACTACTAAAACCCAAGTGAGAGCCTGCCTAGGCCTCACTGGTTACTATAGGAACTTCAGAGAGAACTATGGGACCATAGCTTCTCCCTTGAATGTGGTCTCCTCTTCCAAATTCCCCAAAAAGTCAGGTGGAATGAGGAGTGCACTCAAGCATTTGAAGGCCTAAAGAAAGCCCTTTGTCAAGCTCCAGTTTTGAGAGCTCCTGACTATAATCAAAATCAAACCTTCATTGTGCAGACAGATGCTTCAAATACAGGTATAGGTGCAGTCCTTAGTCAACTGGATGAGAAGGGTAGGGAGCCCCCCATGTGAAACCATTGAAAGAGAATGTTTTGCTATTGTGTGGTCACTGAAGAAGTTTAGACCATGCGTGTATGGATCTACTTTTGTGATTCAGACTGACCACCAACCCTTGAGATGGTTGATGCAAATGAAAGGGGAAAACCCTAAACTACTGAGCTGGTCAATCAGCCTGCAAGGGTTTGATTTTACCATTGAACACAGGCCAAGGTGTCACGACCAAAATGCTGATGGTCTCTCCAGGATGTTTGACCGACTGGAGTAAGGAGATTCATCCAGTAGTGGACTAAATCCTCCTGTCCCTTAGTCTGGGGGGAGGCGAGTGTTAGGGAGAATTTTCAAAATGTGCTAATTTCCCTTACCTTTTGAGACCCCCAGCAACTTTGCTGGATTTCTAGGACTTTAATTTTCACCTGGGAAGAGTGTGAGCCTTTTTTCCCCACTCTTCCATGTATTTTGATGTGTGTTTTACTTTTGTGTTCTTTGGGTATGGAGTTTTAACACAACTCCATAGGCATCATCTTTTTCTGTGTGTCACCCAGCACCTTCAGTGCAGTGGCACAGGGATGTCTTTCAGACTTCCCAAGGTTTAAATACCTTCTCTGGGACTGACTACTGTCTCCCAGAGCATATAAAGTTAAATTGACTTTACTAGTCTCTTTAAATTTACAGACCCAGCACACACTATCTTCCTATAGAGTGCTGGAGGGGTTGCCTAGCTTCCCCTGAGTCAGAGAACTCATGTAACAGTCAAATGTTACCCTTTCCTACTTTAAATGACTGGTGGCAGGGGTTTAGATCAAACTACCATGATTTTTCCCGACCGCTAACAACGGCAGCAAAAAATTGAGTCAGCCATGTTTTTCAATATGGCGCCCAAGACCTATCTGTAAAAACAGACCTGGTCATCTTTTTTCGCCATTTCTTTTAGGAAAAGTCCTTCTTGAGTTTGACTCTGCGCGCCAAACCCGGTTTGGTCCCTTTGTTCGTGCCCTTTGGCGGGCTCTGTACTGAAGCCCTCCTCTGATGCCAGGGTGTCTGGGGTGGACAGGATGTGAGGGAGGTGCCCGAAACACCCTTTGCTTAGTCTCCTAAGAGACCTGAATGCACTCTGGCGTGATTGGCCGGCGGGCTGTCCGGCAAGGACAGCCACCCTGTTGTATTCTGCCTATGTTTGTGGCACGGCCCCCCCACCCACCGCTGGGCCACCCCCTGGACTGGTTACTCAGCATAGAACACAACACATGGATGGAAATTGAGGGTGCTACTGTGTAGTACATACAAAGACAGTCAGTGCAACCTCTGGGGGAACAATTGATAGGATAAAGGATTGATAAACTAGATCCCAATGGACCCCAATATTACATTGAACAGAACATTGATGCTGAAAGGGCAATCTGAGACTTGCAAAACTCACTGTTTAGTCTAAATAGTAACATGGAGTGGGGTACACAGAGGTTTAATGGCTCTATGTGCAGCTTGGATCTTTAAGGTGTAATTATAAGTGAGGGGGGTCAGAGAGAAAGAGATGCTCTCTTAGAAGAATGCACAGAACAGCCACTCCCAGTCTTGCTGTACAGGCAGGTGCCACACACGCGCTTGGACTCTGACTTTATTAAACTGGCAAATGAACAGAGTTGGAACTTGGTAGAGAAATAATGAGTCCATGAGCAGATCAACGCGGGACTCGTTATTTCCCTGCCCTGCTAAATTCAACGAGCGAAGTGTACGTACTTATGAGCTTGCAGGAATGCATTTATTTCAGTCAATTGAATTCAGCAGTCCAGTGCATTAACATTAATGTTTGCAGTCATGCACAATCGTTTTAAATATAAAGTTAACATGCATGTCTTACTGGTAACGGTACACGTTCTTATCCTCCAGGTACTGCTCATTACTCAATGGTGGCCATGAAGGAAGAATCTAAAAGAAAATGGACAATAATTATCCATCAACATATTTATTAAAGACTCCATTGCTCTTTCCTTGCGGCTAATCTGCACTGCACAGTGTTAGGGAGAATTCTCTGTTTAGGCTGAATTTCCAAACCTAGTGAGTCCCCCAGCAGCTTTGCTGGATTTCGGGAGTTTGTTTTTTTCTCCTGCCAAGAGTGAGACTCTTTTTCCTCACACTCCTGGACATGATTTGTGGTATTCCTTTGAATGTTAATGTGTTTTATGGGCTATGGGGTCTTTTACTCCATAGGGCTTCATGTGTTTTTGTGATGTGTGTTACACAGCACCCTCCGTGCAGTGACACAGGGGAGTCATAGTGACACCCCACCATAGACTCCATACCCTGGGACTGACTACTGTCTCCCAGGGCATGTAAAGTCACCATTGGCTTTACTAGTCCCAAATTATGAACAGAAACCAGTACAAACCATCATATTGTGGACGTACTGGTCGGGGCAATTCGATTGCCCCTGGGTCTGTTTTCGAGGGGGCACTGTGCAGACCTCCCTCGGCGAGGTTCTGGCTGGTGGCAGTGGTTACCACGCGAAATATTCCTTAAGAATATTCTCTATGGGATTTTCCCATGTATTTTAAATGCACCACTTTTTGGTGCAATGTTAAAGATACCGCCGGCTTATTTATTTAATATTAATTCACCGGTAGGGTCTTTGCGCCAGAACTCGGTTTTAAAATGGCGTTTGTGTTCGCCTCTGTAACTCCAAACAAAAGGTCGAGCCCTTTGTTCCACTTTTGGCGGGCTTCTCCACAGAAGCCCTCCAAAGTGGTGCCACTCTGTCTGGGTACCACAGGGCGTGTGGGAGGGGGTTTAGGCACCCTGGACTGAGTTACCTTGGTAACTCAAGTCGCACTCTTGTGTGATTGGCCCAAGTGGTGAGCCGCCCGGCTCACCACTTAGCATGTGTGATTGACAGCTAGGCTGAATAAATGGGCGTTTCTTGCATAAAAGCAGGGCTTTTGGGACTGGAACTTCAGAAGTCGCCACAGGACCTGAAAATCCGAAGAGGGAGAAGCTGAGCCGACCTGCTACGTCTGCACCACCGGTGGAGCCCTGCTGAACTGACTCACCACTTCCCGACGACAGAGGAGATCTCCCTGCTGGAGAGTCTTCTTCCCCTGACTGGTGGGCACAACCAGTTCACCTTCTTTTCTTCGCTTCCAAGACGTCCAAGTGGTCGAATTGCCCGTGCCAAGCAACCCGGCAACCGGATATCCACTTACCCTTGCACCGCGAATAAAAGGACCGCTCCTTTTAATCGAGAACTCCGTGGCTGGTTTCTTCCCTGGCAGTGCAACGAACTCCTGCTGTCCTCCACGACGAGATCCTCTCTTCCTCCGGACGAAGCACCGACTTGCACCTGCTGCCAGGAACAACTGCCCCCGCTGGAGCGTTCTCACCATTTCAAGGTACCGTGTCCGCCAGGCCTCTCTTTCTAAAGATTGCTACAAGGTAATGATAACCCCTTAACCTTCTGGACTGGGCTGGCCACCTTGACCATCTATCTGGTCCCTTTCTGTTGATCCAACTCCTTTCTGAACTTTTTGCGAGACTTTTGTGCACTTTTAAACCGTGTGACCTTGGACACTTTTCGCCCGGAGCCTTTTAAAGTGGGTCCGGCCTTGTAACTTTTCGGTTTTAACCTGCCTTCTTCTCCTACTGTGTTCTTTCGAAAGCGTTGGGATCTGTTTCTATCTTTGCTCTGCCTTTCTCTCCCTTGTAAACCGATTGATTAGAGTGCCATCTTCATTAAGCGCTCACCGCTGTCTGCAAATAAGTGTTGCTTTATTGAAGACTTGTCTAATAATCGGGGAAGGGAGTGTATATCTTTTAGTGACCGTGTTTTTGAATTGCTTACTCTTAGTGCCAGTGTGTTTTATTAGATGGGGTTTTAAAATAAATAATTATATCACTTTTACACCAAGCTCTGGTCAGTGTTTGCTTGTTTTACTGTGTTCTATTGACCTATTGTGAATGCTCTCCTGAGCTCAGACAGCACTTGGCTGATTCAAATGAATTGGATTCCAGGAAGCTAGCTAAGGCTGCTGACGTGTGGGTTGCCAACAGGGCTACTCACAAGGATTCTGGGGCTACTCAGAAAAAGGATGAGGGAAAGCAGCAACCAAAAGGGAACCAAGAGAATTCTAATACCTCCCAACCCAAAGAGGACCACAAACAACAAAATAACCAAGGTAAGTCCCAAGGGAAACCACAACAGGCTAGTGTACCTTCTGGTCAAAAACCAGAAGGAGGTCAGGCCAAGCCACCCTTCCAGAGAGCATTTGGAACATGCTACCTCTGTGGGGCAACTGACCACATCAAAGGAGATCTCAGAGGTAAGGGTAAACCTGCAGGGATCAGCGCAGTCTCCTTAGCCTTCACTCCAGAGGAGGAAGTCCAAATGGCTAGTGCTCACTTTGAAGCCTTTGCTGAAGAACCCCTGGATCTTCAAGCAAGTGTAACAGTAGAGTCCATGGGTCTGGTTAGTGATCAGAATAGGAGTGTGTACAATTCCATACCAGAAAACTCTAAAGTTTATTATGTGGACAGTGTTCTTGTCAATGGTCAGGATACTCCTGCCAGGCAAGACTCTGGGGCCAGCAGAACAGTAGTGGATGAAAGTTTTTTCAGGCCTGAGGATGTTGCTAAGGCACCCAAAGGTCCCACTAAGATGTCTGGAGGCCCTGTCCAAATGGTTCCAATTCTACCAGGCCTCTACTGGAACCCTAACTAGGCCTAAGAGAACTGGTAATTCTCAGTGCTGGTGGAAAACCAGAAAAGAAAAGTCTAAGGCCAAAAACCTTCAGACTGTTGGACCTTCCACAGAAGACTCCAACTCAAATCCTAGTCTTAAGGGGGAAACTCCTAAAGCATGGAAAGGTAGATCTAAGAGGAAGGAGAAGCATGTACCTTGCTTATCTCCATCACCTCCAACCAAGAGGTTTAAAACCCAACCTTCTCCCCACAGAGAGGTGGTGAGGACCTCTGGAGGCCCCTCTAGATCTAAGGGAATCCTTTATAAGGACCCCTGGAAAAAGCCTCACACAGGTTCAGAAGTTGTACCAACTTCTGAGGGACTGGTCAACCAGACCCCCTATAACTTTAAAAAGACAGATGTTCCTCAAATGGTTTGTAGGTCATATAGCTTACAAAGGAAAACCTTTGACTCCACCACTGAACATAAGTTAGGGTGTCGCCACCAAAATGCTGATGGTCTCTCTAGGATGTATGTCATCGACTAGAGGTATGAGATTCATCCAGGAGTGGATTAAATCCTCCTGTCCCTTAGTCTGGGGGGGGCGAGTGTTAGGCAGAATTCTCTGTTTAGGCTGAATTTCCTAACCTAGTGAGTCCCCCAGCAGCTTTGCTGGATTTCTGGAGTTTGTTTTTTTTCTCCTGCCAAGAGTGAGACTCTTTTTCCTCACACTCTTGGACATGATTTGTGGTATTCCTTTGAATGTTAATGTGTATTATGGGCTATGGGGTCTTTACTCCATAGGGTCTCATGTGTTTTTACTATGTGTGTTACACAGCACCCTCAGTGCAGTGACAAAGGGGTGTCATAGTGACACCCCACCATAGACTCCATACCCTGGGACTGACTACTGTCTCCCAGGGCATGTAAAATCACCATTGGCTTTACTAGTCCAAATTTGTGAACAGAACCAGTACAAACCATCATATTGTGGAAGTACTGGTAGGGGTAATTCGATTGCCCCTGGGTCTGTTTTCGAGGGGTACTGTGCAGTCCTCCCTCGTCGAGTTTCTGGCTGGTGGCAGTGGTTACCACGCAAAATATTCTTAAGAATATTCTCTATGGGATTTTCCCATGTATTTTAAATGCACACATTTTGGTGCAATGTTAAAGATACCGCTGGCTTATTTATTTAATATTAATTCACCGGTAGGGTCTTTGCGCCAGAACTCGGTTTTAAAATGGCGTTTGTTTCGCCTCTGTAACTCCAAACAAAGGTCGAGCCCTTTGTTCCACTTTTGGCGGGCTTCTCCACGAAAGCCTCCAAAGTGGTGCCACTCTGTCTGGGTACCACAGGGGGTGTGGGAGGGGGTTTAGGGCACCTGGACTGAGTTACCTTGGTAACTCAAGTCGCACTCTTGTGTGATTGGCCCAAGTGGTGAGCCGCCCGGCTCACCACTTAGCATGTGTGATTGACAGCTAGGCTGAATTAATGGGCGTATTTCTTGCATAAAAAGCAGGGCTTTTGGGACTGGAACTTCAGAAAGTCGCCACAGGACCTGAAAATCGAAAGGGAGAGCTGAGCCGACCTGCTACGTCTGCACCACCGGTGGAGCCCTGCTGAACCGACTCACCACTTCCCGACGACAGAGGAGATCTCCCTGCTGGAGAGTCTTCTTCCCCTGACTGGTGGGCACAACCAGTTCACCTTCTTTTCTTCGCTTCCAAGACGTCCAAGTGGTCGAATTGCCAGGCCAAGCACCCCGGCAACCGGATAGCCACTTACCCTTGCACCGCGAATAAAAGAACAGTCCTTTTAATCGAGAACTCCGCGGCTGGTTTCTTCCCTGGCAGTGCAACAAACTCCTGCTGTCCTCCACAATGAGATCCTCTCTTCCTCTGGACGAAGCACCGACTTGCACCTGCTGCCAGGAACAACTGCCCCCGCTGGAGCCTTCTCACCATTTCAAGGTACCGTGTCCGCCAGGCCTCCCTTTCTAAAGATTGCTACAAGGTAATAATAACCCCTTAACCTTCTGGACTGGGCTGGCCACCTTGACCATCTAACTGGTCCCTTTCTGTTGATCCAACTCCTTTCTGAACTTTTTGCGAGACTTTTGTGCACTTTTAAACCGTGTGACCTTGGACACATTTCACCCAGAGCCTTTTAAAGTGGGTCCGGCCTTGTAACTTTGACTTTTCGGTTTAACCTGCCTTCTTCTCCTACTGTGTTCTTTTGAAAGCGTTGGGATCTGTTTCTATCTTTGCTCTGCATTTCTTTCCCTTGTAAACCGATTGATTAGAGTGCCATCTTCGCTAAGCGCTCACCGCTGTCTGAAAAGAAGTGTTGCTTTATTGAAGACTTGTCTACTAATCGGGGAAGGGAGTGTATATCTTTTAGTGACCGTGTTTTTGAATTGCTTACTCTTAGTGCCAGTGTGTTTTATTAGATGTGGTTTTAAAATAAATAATTATATCTCTTTTACACCAAGCTCTGGTCAGTGTTTGCTTGTTTTACTGTGTTCTTTTGACCTATTGTGAATACTCTGCAAACTGCCTAACTCTTCTTGAGAGAAGTCTGACTGCTCAGCCACAGCTACCAAGTGAATCTGTGTGGTACAGACTGCTACCAAGTGGGTTTACTGCCAACACCTGTAGTCCTAAGCCTTTTGCAGTGGTCCCAGACGGAACTGCACAGGTTTCTGCCTAACACATTCTGGGGGGTTCTTCTCCCTCTGTGACGTTCACATCCATCACTGTTTCCTCTTCTGCTCCCACCTGGGAATTGCTTTCTCCAGGAACACTAGATGCCGTACAGAATAACAACTGTTTGTAAACCAATCGTAAATAAGATATACATGTAAACAAGCATTGGCAAAGCCAACAGTTCTAGATTTTGTGTAGGCTTGGGATAGGCCTTTTCCAGGTACTGCTATAATGGTACTACCTGGCCATAAGATGGCAACAGCTACCAAAGGGTGTGAGTACCTGGGCATACGATGCCAGTGCCCGGCAAATGCCTATCAAATGCCCATACACGAGCCATAACTGCTGGCTCTGCCAATGCTTGTTTTAACATGATTTCAATGCAAGCAACACATATGAGGATACACATATTGCTTATACATAATGTGGCTAAAGACACACTTAGTTAAGATATTTTTATTAGACCAGGAGCTACTTTACAGCAGCAATTAAGCCATTAAGTCCCAGAAGATTGCCTAAAAATAACAGTGGTGGGTCCTATAAAGCACAATGTTTGAGGGCACTGTCTGAGGATAATGCGGGGGTGAGGCTCTAGGCAGGTCTGCTCCCCTTCAATGTACCTTTAGATGGTTCGTATTTCAGCAAATGTAAAATCACAGGGATTAGAGAGTGGGCACAGACGCTCTTTTTATAGTGGCTTCAGCCGGGGGCCATCAGTGTTTGGAGGGGGCTCAGGGTAGCATGAGCCTGGGAACAGCGGATACTAAAGCTATGCCAGGTTTCACACTGGGTTGGCAACCTGTGGCTCTCTATGAATCCCATGATGCCTCTCCATTCACTATGCTGCTAAGGCTGATGGGAGAACATCTAGAGAGCTGCAGGATGCCAAGCGCTATAGTACGTGCAAAGGCTGATACAGGGGGATGGGGCTCTGGCAATGTCCACTCCTCAGCCCTCCGCGTATAGATGTAAAGTAACCCCTTGCTCCTAACAGCCTATCTTCACCATCACCACTCATCACTAACCACTCACCCGACCAGCAACATCATGGACACCGCATTGCAGCAACCTCACCTGCGACTTCAAAGACCCCATCAGAACTCCCTCACCCACCACTCGTCATTTAGTCATTTTAGTTACGTTGGTCCGTTCAGCAATAAACCACGCAGCAGAAATTACTGACCTCAGACCCACACACGACTTGGACACGACTCGAACCCGAGACCTGACATCAGAGGACCTGCCTGGTATCTACATCCATGACAACGTCATCCCAACAGCAATCTGCAAAGAGGCATTTAATATTGGGCAGAGGACTCCCCATCATTCACAAGGACTCATGGTTAAGCACCCAATCGGCCGTCGATACCATCGGCTCTTTTGAAAACCACTCCTGCCGCTGCCTGCTATCCCCAACGGACAGTCACCTTCCACCTCATCTACAGCCAAACCCCTACTTCATCAGAGACTTCACAGACTTGGTCACCACCATGTTTTTCATGCATGCCAACAACATCTCCCTCTGCGACGTCAAAATCCCTGGCTACCAAGCAACCAGGTCCATGAAGGAAGAGTTCCACTGCCTTCTCGAGACATTGAAACGCACACAGCACATGAAAGACTTAACACACAGGAAAGGCAATAACCTCGGCAACAACACAACCCTGCCCACCCTCCATCACAGCTCCTCAATCCCACTCGACTGGTTGGACCATCAGGCGATCCCCTTTAACATTAGTCACACCACTCCTGTCAAGCACACCCATTGAAAATCCAGCAAATAGGTCTTAAGCACATTCAAGAACTTCCCAGTAGAAGCGCTCACAGAATACCTTATCAACATTCATCACACATGGGATGTTCTACCTCAGACGAACCACGATTGCAACTTGCTTCTCCAAGAACTGAGCACACCTCACAACCAACATCAAACACCTTAACCCCACGAAACAACACACCCTGAATCCTAAAACATCCGCTCCCTGGTACACTCGAAATCTCAACCTCAACAAAAGAACTATCGGAAAACAGGAAAATACTTGGATATAATTGTTAGATTGACACGCCGGGAAGCACGTAGTATGAACTTAATGGTTTTATTAAGTTATATATCATAACAAAGACCGTCAACATTAGGAATTACAACAACACATTGGAAAATATCAATTTACTAAATTAGAATACATGTGAAAGTAAACATCTACCCCATAGACATCTGGAATGTTACTCCACAAATGACATATCTCCATTCCAACCATTCCATCATATGAACTAGCAACCTTCCATCTTTATTGAACATCCTAATATTACATTAAAGCTAAAGCTATAACCATAACACATCTCTCTCCTTTATTCTGCCACATACACACAGTCAAACTCTTCTCACAAAAGCCTCACGATTCATGTTCCACACCTGTCCTCCCACCACACAAATCGCTCCACGCAACACAGCCACCACTCTCACGGGATCAGAATATAGTGCTTCTCCCTTTTTCTTTAACACACCCTTCTTTATCCTCACCATGTCTCCAACCTCGATCCTCAATGTCTTTTTACCTCTCCTTGCATTTTCACGTGCCACCGATTCCTCTTTCTTTCTTTTCAGCTCTCTCTTCACTCCATCCACAACATAGTCACTCTCCCTACTTCTTCCCGTATTGGGCTTACGCCCTATCATCAGTTCAAATTGGGTTATCCCCGTGAACGAATGAGGTGACATACGCAAACCATAAATTCTGTCCGAATAGCGACCTTCCCGTCACATCCTGTTTCTGTCGCCATTCGAATACTCTCCATGATGCATCTATTCATTCTTTCTACACATCCATTTGTCTCAGGATGATATAAAGCTGTCCTCTTGTGTTTGATCCAACATTCTTTAACATACTTGACAAAACAGCCACCAGTAAATTGAGGTCCATTGTCAGTAAGAATGCTTTCTGGAATGCCTTCCCTGGCAAATATTTGCTGCAGTTCCTTCACCATAATCTCTCCAGTAATCTCTCTTACACCACTAAACTCACACCAGCGCGAAGATAAATCAATCACCACAGCAACATATTTTCCCCTTCCATACCCTAGATCAACTCGACCTAGAATATCCATCGCCACATCTTTCCAAACTCCACCTGGTGCATCTACTTCTACTAGAGGTTGTTGTTTTGCAACCTCTCCTCTCCCGGTCTTCTTGCACATGGTACACTCCAGTAACCTCCTCTCTATATCCCTATCAAATCCAGGCCACCAATAATCGTTTGGAAAACACCCTTTGTCTTGGTAATACCTAAGTGTCCCGTATGAGCTAAATCAACCACTCTATTTCGTAGCATTCTGGGTACAACAGCACGTTCCCATCGAACTAAAATGCCATCCACCACACTTAATTCATCTCTGACTTCCCAAAATGGTATCATACCTTGTTCCGTGTCAGTTTTTCTGGGCCACACACCTGATTCCAAATACGTTTTAGCCAAAATTAAATATTCATCTCTGCCAGTCTCCTCTTACCATACTTCCTTTGATACTATACCATCGGTATTCACAAATACCATTTCCATCTCTATGTTCTCAACACTTCAGTCTGAATCTTCATTTCTCCTCAATCTTGACAATCTATCCGCTAGGACATTATCCTTGCCTGGGATCACCTTGACCAGAAAACTATGACATTGCATACGGGTAATCCATCCAGCAACCCTTCTGGACACCTTATCCAGCCCTTTATTTTCCAAAATCTCTTTCAAAGGTTTATGATCTGTACATACAACAAAAAATGTTCCCCAAATGAAATTCCTAATTTTCTCCATGGCCCAATAACAAGCTAATGCCGCTTTCTCCAACACTGAGTATCGAAATTCAGCACCCCTTAAACCTCGAGATGCATGTGCTATAATACTCTCCTCGCCGTCGTCATCCACTTGCGATAAAACTGCTCCAATTCCCATTTCAGATACATCTATTGATATTGATATTTTATTTCTATCGCGCTTGTACACAAGTGTTTCAGAGCGCGACAAGGCAAGGGAGGGGAACAGGGGAGAACAAAACAGCGATCTTACTAGGCCCAGTGACATTGAGAACACGCAAGTGCATGGGAGAGGAGGAGGGGAAAAGTGCATGGAAGGGGGGATAAGTGGAAAGTGCAAAGCAGAGGAGAAACAGATAAATAACAATAAATAAATAATAAAGGCAACAACATTTTTTAGTGCAGCCAGCAATTTGCAAGTGCTAGGTTTAAGGCAGCAGACAGGGTAGGTCTGATAAGTGCAGGAAGAAAAGGGGGGGGCTGTATGGGTACAGATACAGACCCCAGTATCTACAGTGACTTTGCTCTGACGAGAGGTATCAAAATGACTTAGAGGTTGAGCTAAATCAATCTCCTTCTTTAATCTAACAAATTCCTCTTCATACTTAGCAGACCACACAAAATCACTTCCCTTCTTTAACAATTTTCTTAGTTCAATTACCTTACTAGCATAATTGCACACAAACTTTTGATAAAACTCGGTCATCCCTAGGAATAATCTCAATTGTGCTTTGTCTTCTGGGCTCTTGATATCCTTTATGGCACTCACCAAAATCTCTTTTGGTCTTACTCCACTAGTCGATATTTCATGCCCTAAATACTCAACTTTAGATACACCAAACTTACATTTCTCCTCCCTTAGCACAATTCCACTCTTCTCAAACACTTCCAGCACCCTATCAAGAATATTATCATGTTCCTCCTCATTCTTCCCACAAACTAGTACATCATCTTGAAAACAGTATACACCTCTGATTCGACCAACTAACCTGTCCATGACCTTTTGAAAGATAGCCGAAGTGGAGACGAGACCAAATGGCATGCGTTTAAACTGAAACACCTCTTCATGAGTGACAAATGCCGTCAATTTACGACATTGCTCCTCCACTTCCACCTGGTGATAGCCGGATGCCATGTCCAATTTGGAAAATACCTTCCCCTGGCGAATCCTAGATAGCATCTCTGACATATTAGGGAGTGGATGACGATCCACCCTCACACATTTATTGAGTTGGCGTAAATCCACACACAAACAAAGCTCTCCTTAGCTCTTCTTGACAACCACTAATGGAGAAATCCAGTCCACCCCTCCTGGTCTTTCGATAATACCCAATTTCAATAGTTTTGTAAGCTCCACCTTGATCCCTTCTCTCACAGCCAAAGGTACTGGTCTCAATTTTGCTGCTACAGGCACACTTCCCTTCCTCAAAACAATTTGATGTTGTATACCTTTAATCTTGCCAATACCTTTCTTAAATACCATGTGATGTTTATTCATGACTGTGCCGCCTACTTGCAACACCTGCTCAGGTCCATTGGGATCTAATTTAATTTTCAACTTTTTCTGCTCCCTCCACCGCAACAAAGTGAGTCCTTTTTTGGTTAGATAGATTTTCTTTCACACTCTCGATCCTTAAATTCAAATCGATTAATGCTGTACCAAAAGATCAATAGGGTCTTCATTATATCCACCGGGTCTAATGTCGGGCTTCAAGAGCCTTTGCACATCACCTTTCACGTCCCTTTCAAATACCTCTCTCGAAATGAGGGTGATTTTTGACCCCGAATCTGCCATCATCCATACATCCCTCCCATTCAACTTGACACTGGCATAAGGATGCTCACACTCATCATCTTCATCATTCACATCACCTACAACATTTATAGTGTTAACAATAACATTTTCCACAGGGAAATCATTTTCATCATCTGATGATTTTCATCCGTCTTCCTCAGTGACATATAAGACCTTCTTCTGACTGTTCTGGTAATTTTTGCAGCAATTTGCAAAATGTCCCTACCTCTTACATTTTGAGCACACTGCTCTTCTTCCTGGACACGCTACTGAGGTGGCAAAATGTGAGTTACTGGCACAACGATAACATAGGCGTTCATCCTTTTCTACTCGCTCTCTTTTCTGTTTGTAGTTTTTGGACTCGTTACCACCTCGATATGACTACTTTTCCTTGTCCTTAGTCTTTTTCTTGTTTTTTTGTTCATTTACATTCAACACTTCTGCCTTTATTTCGTTGGTATCTCTCTTTGCTAAAACTTCATCGAATGTAGGTTCATCCTTGAGCCATAATTCCTCATGTATCCGGTCAGAGCTGCAAAGTGTCATGAACTGGTCGCGTAAATGTTCATCATAAGATCCTAGAAACTTGCATGAGGATGCCAACTGGCGGAGTGCAGTGACATACTCTTCCACTAATTCTCCTGGTTCCAGCATTCTCATGCGAAAGTTATACCTTTCAAGTATAGTGCTCGATTTCGGGTTAAAGTGTAAGTCCATTTTTGCAAAAGCATTATCAAGATCAGACATGGCATCTCCCTCACCGTCGCTTGCAATTTGTGGAAGAGTTTCAAAAATTCTTTGACCTTCATAACCTAAGTGATGCATCAGTAGGGCAAGTTTTCTGTCATAAATCATTTCTTCCACTGTGCCCACTTGATCTTGCTTGGCCCTGGAGCTGCCATAAACATGGGTGGGCCACTGACATTTGCCATGGCCATGACAATACTTCCAGATAATGATTTAAGATTATTGCTCTTTCCTTTGCACAGAAAACTAAGACACCATATCTCCTATTAGTACTGTCAACGTGCTTCCCTCACTTTCAGCTACAAGTCCTTGAATTCTCTGTCTGCTTCATATTAGGTCGCTAATGGTGCTTTAGAGACTCCTGTATTTCAATAACCTTGATAACTTTTGATGTTCGCTTATTGATGCCTTCTTATAACTCTTCTTCACCCCTTCAGACTTTACTTTTGATGTCCGCTTATTGGCACACTTTGGCCCTTCCTTCTTTGAGTGGTGCTGGCAGCCTCTCACACTTCAGTTCTTGTGGTCTGACACTTTCTCTTGCCCCTTTGCTCTGATGCCTCTTTATAACTCTTCTTCACCCCTTCTTCACCCCTCACCTCACCTCTCCTGTGTTGCTTTCTGAACGTCTGATACTGGTTCTCCTACGCTTAGCACTGCGCTGCTATATCGTGTAATAAGGTAGATATGACAGCGAGGGGAGGAGCAGCAGCAGCCTTGCGATGGCGCGTCGCGCAGGGGAAGTGGAGCTGGAGCAGGCGAGGTGAGGAGGGGCTCTGGGTCGCGCACAGCTGGGTATGGGCAGAGTAGGGAGCACTTACTTGAGGGGCCGCTACAACGTTCTGCGGAACGGAGCAGCAAGTGAATGATACGGCGGCCGTACAGACCGCAGTATAAGACGGAGTCACAGCACCAGCTGGAGGTCTTTTCTCTCCTTGAATCCTCGTCGCCAATGTTAGATTGACACGCCGGGAAGCACGTAGTATGAACTTAAGGTTTTTATTAAGTTATATATCATAACAAAGACCTCCAGCATTAGGCATTACAACAACACACACTGGAAAATAGCAACTGAATAAAGTAGAATACATGTGAAAGTAAACATCTACCCCATAGACATCTGGAATGTTACTCCACAAATGACATATCTCCATTCCAATAATGCCATCATATGAACTAGCAACCTTCCATCTTTATTGAACATCCTAATATTACATTAAAGTTAAAGCTATAACCATAACAATAATCGTGCAGCATATTCCCTATCGCTGACATCTACACCAGTGCCTCCTCCAAGGCAACTCTCACCGACATCCTCTTTTTCGTGCCTTCTCCTAACCTATGGACCCTTCATATGGTCTCTGTGCTCTCTCCATTCTCCTTCTCCCCCATTAATGGTGGCACCCGTTGGGATGCCCTCTTGGCCTCCTTCCACTCCTTCCACTCCTCTAAAGCCATCATTAATGTCTACTCTAATGGGACCGTCCTGGTCCAAGGCCCTCAGGCCAACCTTCACCTCTTTGATAGACGCTTCCCGCACCTCATCAACTTCCTTTCCTCTCCTGCTGTCCCCCCTCCTCTGTCCTCGGCTACCTTGCCTCTACCCTCCCGTGCTCATTCTTCTCCTCCGCAGGGCGTACCTCTGATCTGTACCCCTCCCCGGAAGTCCTTCAAGGCTGGCAACCTTCTCCACATTGCCACTCTTAACTCTCGCTCTGCTGTCAAACATTCCTCTGATATTCTAGAGGAGCTGGACCTTGATGTCCTCGGTCTCACTGAGACATGGTTCACGGCCAGCTCTGTCTCCAGCTTTGACACACTCCTTCCTGACGGCTACAAGATCCTCTCCGTGCCCAGGCCCAACCGTACTGGTGGGGGTGTTGCCCTCATCTTCCCTGAGTGGATTCCTGCCACTGTCACTCCTACGCAGACCTACTCCTCCTTTGAATGCCTTGTCTGCCGACTCTCTGTCCTAGCCATTCCCTTACTGTGGCTACTATCTATCGGCCACCCGGGCAAATTTCCTCCTTCCT
This sequence comes from Ambystoma mexicanum, assembly GCA_002915635.3. Classification (NCBI taxonomy): domain Eukaryota; kingdom Metazoa; phylum Chordata; class Amphibia; order Caudata; family Ambystomatidae; genus Ambystoma; species Ambystoma mexicanum. The sequence goes on along the minus strand of CM030325.1, from coordinate 1,077,818,703 downwards.
CTCCGAGTGGGCGGTGTTAGGCAGAAACCTGTGCAGTTCCCTTAGGGACCACTGCAAAAGGCTTAGGACTACAGGCAGTAAACCCAATTGGTAGCAGTCTGTACCACCCAGATTTACCTGGTAGCTGTGGCTGAGCAGCCAGACTTCTCTCAAGAAGAGTTAGACAGTATGTAGAGTATACACATTAGGTACAGAAAATACAGTAGCACAAGCAAACACTGACCAGAGCTTTGGTATAAAAGTATATAATTATTTATTTAAAAACACACTTGTAAAAATACACTGACACTAATATGGCAAGCAAGTTCCAAACACAGTCACTTAGAAGTATATACACCTCCCTTAATCCTTATTAGACAAGTCTTAGTTAACACCACTTATTTCCAGACAGAGGTGAGCGCTTAACTAAAGATGGCACTCCAATAAGTTATCCAAAAAAGGGAGGGAAAGGCAGAAAGTGAGAAAGGACGCAACACAATACTTTAGAAATGCTCACCAAGGCAGGAAAGTCAAAGTCTACTGGTGAGCCAAAAGTTCAGAGGCCCGGTTCCCTCTTAGAGAGAGTGGGACACAAATGTGCCCAGGATCACACAGTTTAAAAGTCTTAGAAAGTCTTGCAGAGTGTTCAAAAAGGAAGGGTATAGTTCAAAAAGTTCAGTTAGCCAGCCTAGGGCCAACCCAAGTGGTAAGGAGAGGATTTAATACACCCCGCACAGACCGTTGCGAGGGAGGCCAGGCAGACACAGTACCTTTAAAGTGGAGAGGATCCTCCAGCGGGGGCAGTTGGTCCTGGCAGCGGGTGCAAGTCGCGGCGTCGTCCAGAGGAAGAGAAGATCTCGACGTGGAGGAAAGCTGAAGGTCGTTGCACTGCCAGGGAAGAAACCAGCCGCGGAGTTCTCCGGTTAAAAGGTACGACCCTTTTATTCGCGGTCGCGGTAAAAACGTGGTATCCCGACTGCCCGGGGTGCTTTGCACCGGCAAGGCGGCCACGAGATGATCCTTGAAGGCGAAAAGGCGGGCAGACTGGTTATCCCCACCAGTCAAAAGGAAGAAGACTCTTCGGATTGAAGATCTCCTCTGTCGTTGGAAGAAGTGGTGAGTTGGTTCAGCAGGGCTCCACCGGTAGTGTCGTCGTTGCAGGTCGGCTCAGCTTCTCTCTCTTCAGATTCTCAGGTCCTGTGGCGACGTCTGAAGTCCCAGTCCCCAAAGCCCTGCTTTTATGCAGAAAACCCCCATTCACCAGTCCTAGCTGTCAATCAAGCATGCTAAGTGGTGAGCCGGGCGGCTCACCACTGGGCCAATCATACAAGAGTGTGACTTCAGTTGCGAAGGCAACTCAGTCCAGGGTGCCTAAACCCCCCTCCCACACATCCTGTAAACCCAGACAGAGTGGCACCACTTTGGGAGGCTTCTGTGCAAAAGTCCGCCAAAAGTGGAACAAAGGGCTCGACTTGGGTTTGGGGTTACAGAGGCGAACACAAACGCCATTTTAAAACCGAGTCCTGGCGAAAAGACCCAACCGGGGAATAAATATTAAATAAATAATCCGGCGGTATCTTTGACATTGCACCAAAAAGTGGTGCGTTTAAAATGAATGGGAAAATCCCATAGGAAATATTCTTAAGGAATATTTCGCGTGGTAACCACTGCCACCAGCCAGAAGCTCGACAAGCGGGGACTGCACAGTGCCCCCTTGAAAACAGACCCAGGGGTAATCTAATTAACCCCTTCCAGTACTTCCACAATATGATGGTTTGTACTGGTTCTGTTCACAAAATTGGACTAATAAAGCCAATGGTGACTTTACATGCCCTGGGAGACAGTAGTCAGTCCCAGGGTATGGAGTCTATGGTGGGGTGTCACTATGACACCCCTGTGTTACTGCACGGAGGGTGCTGTGTAACACACATAGTAAAAACACATGAGACCCTATGGAGTAAAAGACCCCATAGCCCATAAAACACATTAACATTCAAAGGAATACCACAAATCATGTCCAAGAGTGTGAGGAAAAAGAGTCTCACTCTTGGCAGGAGAAAAAAAAAACTCCAGAAATCCAGCAAAGCTGCTGGGGGACTCACTAGGTTTGGGAAATTAGCCTTAACAGAGAATTCTCCCTAACAGGCGGACCTCTCCTCCTCACTCCTGTCCTCAACCACTCAACTCCTCTTTCTTGGAGACTTCAACATCCACCTGGATGCCTCCTGTCCCCACTCTGGACAATTTCGCAACCTCTGCGGCTCTCTCTCACTTTCTATTCTCCCGTCTGGGCCGACTCATTCTGCAGGGCACACTCTTGATGCCCTGATCTCTTCTGACCTCCCCCTCTCTGTCCCTCTCTCCACTCCTCTCTCCTGGAGTGATCACTTTCTCCTATCCTCCCACCTCACCCTCCCTCCCCCTCATGCAAAGCCACCTTCATCACTGCCACCCTCCTTCTTGGTCATCCGACCCATGAAGCGTGTGTTAGTTGAGGCTTTCGCCGCCACCTTCTCATCCCCCCCGGCCCCCTTCGGCTGACTCCCACCCTGACACAGCCCTCTCCACTCTCCACTCTGCTATATCTGATACTCTTGATATCCTTGCCCCCAGTGCTTTAAGTGGGGTAAGAAATTGAGGGGGGGCCCTAGTTTAGGGGCGTGGCTTCCATTGTGGGAGTGGCCTAAAAGTGCACAAATCATGGTAAGGTGCGCAAACAAATATATAAATGTATTTGAGGATTTATATATTTGTTTGCGTACTACTATGGTTTGTGACTTTTCAAGCCTTCTTTTATATACATAGCAATGTTACATATTTCTATGTTTATAAAAGGTGGCTTGTCAGTGCACAAAGCATAGTAAATTACGCACACTTGTGTGCTTACCTTACTATGGTCTGTGTACTTTTCAAGCTGCCTTTTATAAACATAGACATTTGTAACATATGTCTATGTTTATAAAAGACGGCTTGAAAAGTAGGCATCTTTTATAAAGCGTTGAGGACGGACAAAACCCAAGGTGGCTTTTGTCCGTCGACAAAGCTTATAAAAGATGCCTTGAATTGTGTACGATTCAAGCAGTCTGTTATAAACATAGAAATATTTCTACGTTTATAAAAGATGGCTTAAACGTACGCAGTTGAAGGCATCTTTTATAAAGCCTTGCCAAAGGAGAAAGGCGCCTCGAGCTCAGTGATCTCTGCTCTGAGCAGAGATCACAGACCCTGAGGCGTCTTTCACCCTCTGCGAACCCGCGGGCTCCGTGATCTAATCTGCATATTTGATCATGGAGCCCGCGGGTTCGCTGAGGGTCAGTGACCTGGCGAGGGAAAACTAAAGGACTCTAGCTTCCTCTGATGGCCCCTCAGATGAGGGTCATCAGAGAAAGTTACAGTGACTGACGGAAGTGCCAGCCCAGGCACAGCACAGTGTGCCTGGCTGGCACTTCTGTCAGCTTGCCTGACGTTAAAGTGGTGGCGCATCTCCCCGTCGCGGGCTGCGGCCGCGGCGGGAATAATGCGTCCTGCAATGGCGTGATGAGGTCGGGGCCCCGGCAGGGCCCCGGCTCAGCCCCACTTTTTGGAGACTGCCGGGGCCCGGCCCCGGCAGGCCCCGGCCCACTTAAAGCACTGCTTGCCCCTGTCATGAGAGTCCGCCTGAAGCCCAAAGCCAAATGTAACTCCTGGTATGACTCGGATCTCGTCACCCTAAAACGCAAGTGCAGGGTGGCAGAGAGGAAATGGCGTGCTTCATGTTCATCCTCTGACAAAATGGCCAGCCGCCTGCTCCAAAGGCAATACCGGCTCTCCGTTCTCACCAAGAAGAGAGCCCTTATCCAAGCCCGTATCTCTGCGGCATCTAACAACTCGGCTGAACTCTTTAAAATCTGCAAGGAACTGGCCAACCCTGCTGCAGTCTCTACCTCTCCTGTCCCCTCCCAGGCCCTCTGCACGGCACTGGCCTCTCACTTCATTTCAAAAACCTGTCCTCACTCTCCTCCTATCACCTCCCTCCCTCTATTCCCTGCTCCTCTGGCCCATCTGCAGCCACCCCTCATCCCTCCTTCTCTGCCTTTCCCCTTTTTTCTGCTGAAGAGGTTTCCAGACAAGTCCGATCTATGAAAGTCTCATCAAAACAGGTTCACCCCTGTTCCTCCAAAACTATCAAGGACTTCATCGACTCCCTGGCGCCTGCCCTGGCTGACTTCAGCAATCACTCCTTCTCCTCTGGAGTCTTCCCCTCCCCCCTTAAGCACTCCCTTGTGCACCCTCTTCATCAGTCTGGCATCAGAGCTGCCAGAAGCATGGAAACTGCTCCCCTGAACATCCGTGAAGACCTGCTCTCCAACCTTGACTCTAACACTCCGTGTGTTCTCATTTTGCTCGATCTCTCTTCTGCCTTTGATACTGTCAACCATGCCATCCTGCTCAACCGCCTCCGTGAAAACCTGGGTATCACTGGTCAGGCTCTGGCGTGGCTGACCTCTTTCCTCTCCAATCGACCCTCCCAGGTCCAACTGGGTTCCTTCCTCTCTGACATCTTTTTCTCTACCTGTGGTGTCCCCCAGGGTTCTAACCTCTCTCCCTGGCTGTTCAACCAGTATCTGGCACTTCTCGCCCACCGCATAACTGCTCTCTGCCCCTACTTTCAGTGCTATGCGGATGATACCCAGCTCACTTTCAGGCTACCCTCGGCCTCCTCTTCTCCTTCCCTCATCTCTGACTGTCTGTCTGCTATCCAGGAATGGTGTGCCGCCAATGACCTCTGCCTTAATGCCAGTAAGACTGAGATTCTACTCATCGGCACACCCACTCCCTCCTTCCCTGCAGCTCTCTGGCCGGCCTCTCTTGGCCCTCTTCCTGCTCCTATCTGCAAGGCAAAAAACCTCGGGGTCATCTTCGACTCCACACTCTCCTTCTCTCCTTACATATCTGACGTCTCTAAGAAGTCACACTACCAGCTGCACCTCCTCAGAGGTATTCTTCCTTTCCTCTCCTTCCCCCAAAAGCTCACTGTCTCCAGAGCCCTGGTTCTCTCCAAGCTGGACTACTGTAACAGCCTCTATCTAAATCTGCCTGCCTCTACTCTCCTCCCTCTGCAACTCATCCAGAACAGGACTGCGAGACTTGTCCTTGGCCTCAAGCCCAGGGACCGTATCTCTCCAGGACTGAAATCTCTACACTGGCTGCGAGGATTAAGTTCAAAACCCTCTGCATTGTCCACAAGGCCTTCTGGAGGCCTGGTGCCAAAATACCCTCAACTCTCTCTTCCTAAATATCTTCCTTCTCGGGCCCTTCGCTCATCCGCCTCCAACTCCCTCAGGGTTAGCCGCTTCTACAAGCAACGAGTTGGGGGTAGATCTCTCTCTGCGGCAGGGGCCTCCCTCTGGAACAGCCTTCCTGCATCCCTGAAACTTGAGCAGAACCATCTCCGGTTCCGGAAGCACCTCAAAACCTTCCTCTTTGCTTCTGCTTTCTCTCCCCCTCTCCCCTGCTTAATTCCTTACTGAAACTGGACTGATTCTGCAACTGGGCCACTCTCACCAATCTCGGTCCTTGACCCAGCCATTCTCCCCTTGTACTGCCTCCCTGGCAACCCCTGCACTGCGGGACTGTCTCTGTATCCCTACAGCCCCCCTTCCCAGCACTTGTCTGCACTTAACTTGCACTTGCCACCAGCTGGCCCTTATTATTTATCTTGTTATTCTTCTACCCATGTACTGCACTTTCCCCTCTCCCTTTCCCCTTGCACTTTTCCCTTCCCCTCTACCCTTGCACTTGCGCGATCTGAATGACACCTGGCCTAGTAGGATCGCTGTCTGTCTTCCCTTTGTTCCCCCTCCCTGCCTTGTCGCGCCTTGAAACACTTGTGTATAGGCGCGTTACAAATGCCATATCATATCATTATCATTTCATATCATATCCAACCTCACCCTCCTCAAGGTACTATGCACTACACCCAGATGACTGATCACCACTGTCAAGGCCAACTACTACCTGAACACCATAGCAAAGGCCAACATTGAAAGTAGGATCCTCTTCAAAATCATTAAGGATTGGATCAATCCTCTCTCAGACCCACCTGTACCGCAATCCATTGAAAAATCCACCCTCTTCAACCTTTTCTTCATCAAGAAGATCAACATGGTCTGCCAGCACATGGAAATCAATGCTACAACTGGCAGCACATCCCACATCCCATCTTGCAAAACCACCACTATCTGAACCACTTAGACTTGGAAGATCTCAGTGTCACCGTATCATCCCTCAAGGCCACATCGTACGTGGACAACATCCTCAATGACTCCTGTCTACTTGGAAATCATCAACTGCTCCCTCACTCAAGGCACCGTCTCCTCGACACTCAAGTCCGGAAAAATCCCCTGGCTTCTCAAGAAACCAACACTGGACACAGACGACCTCAGCAACTATCACCCATCTTCCCTTCCTAGCTAAGTTCCTTCAAAGAACAGTAGCCATGCAACTCCTCCAACACATCAAGAGCAACAGACTCCTTATCTGTCTTCAGATCCAGATGCAGCATGGAAATGGCTTACATCAAGGTGATCAACAATACCCTTAACATCCTTGATGATGGTCATCTTTGCCTCCAGGATCTCCCTGACACCTCAGTTGGGTTTGACATAGTAGAATAACAGAGACTCACTGACACTCTACACAGGGCTAAAGTCGAGGGTACACGCGGGTGGACGGAGTCCCCCACTTATTTAAGTGGGTGGATTCAGTCCCCCCAACTAAAATGAGAAACATTGAACTCTCCCTTGAATTTATGAATTAAAGCCAACCTCAATGATCGAACTGCAGTCCTCAAGTTTGCCAGCTGGACACTTCACCACTGCACTATATAACCTGACGGAAAATAACTAAAGGTGAAATGTCCCATTTTGGTACTGCATGTTCCACGGAAAGCATTTCTATTGGTTCTTGGAATTTAAAACATGCACATCTTTTAACGTTTTCAAAAATACTATTAGAAGAAAATATCCTCTCTTGGTTTTGTGTGTGTTGATTTTATAAAAGGCAAATGCCATTCGTCCTGTGCAATGTGGGTGGTTATGCAAAGCCAATTTAATGAAATGTGCATATTTCACTTTGATATGCTAATTTCTGGTGATGTCACATCCCATTGGGTTTGTTGATGAGTCCCCCCCACTTCTATTTTTAGGACTTGACCCCTGACTCTACATCAATGTATGGGGATCAGGGAGAACGTCCTCAGCTGTTTCTAATTCTACCTCACAAACGACCACAAATGTGTTCAAATGGATTCCTCCAGATCACCAACTTTATCCCACGTCTCTGGGGTCCCGCAAGGATCAATCCTCTGCCCTTGATCTTCAACCTTTACATGGAACAGCTAGGAACCATCCGGGCTCCACACAACATCACATCCACTAACACGCAGAGGACATGCAGCTCTATCTGAAGATCTCCTGGATGTACAGTGTTATGTTATGTTAGACGCATTTATAAAGCACACAAACACCCGAAGGCACCCTGGCGCTTGGATGAATACAGAGCAACCAATAACAAATTAAAACACAGATGTTTTGAGCAGACGTCGAAAAGTAAGATGATCAACTGTCATCCGCAATGACTGGAGAATAGCATTCCAGGCCTTGGCAGCAGCCACAGAGAAGGCACGGCCGCCCGTGCGAGTCAGTCTGAATCGGGGGACCTTGACCAGAAGAGCAGAGTGAGAGTGGAGACAGCGCGTAGGTACGTAATGGGGGAACTTCACTTGAATATATTCTGGCCCAAGGCCATTGAAACCCCGATGTAACATACACAGGGATTTGAACAGTATCCTTTTTTCCACAGAAAGTCAGTGGAGCTGCCTCAGCAGAGGGGTAATGTGGGCTCCAATAGGGGGCTGGAGGATAGCTCTAACAGCGGCGTTCTGCAGTAGTTGTAGCCGATGAATCACAGTTGAAGGATAAAGGTAAAACAGCTATGCTCCTCCTCTTCGACTTATCGGCGGCCTTCGACCTGGTTGACCATGCAGTGTTATGCAAGCATCTAGCGTCTGCCGCCCATTTCTCAAGGGAAGCTATAGCCTGGGTACAATCCTTCCTATCCAACCGTACGATGAGTGTGTTCTCCCCTTTAGCCTCAGCGGACCCAATACAAATCACCTGTGGTGTTCCACAAGGTTCATGTGTCTCCCCTGCAATGTACAACATCTTCACTAAGCCACTCTTCGAGAAACATGACAGATTGGGGATAATTTATACGAATTACGTGGATGACACGCAGATCCTCATACCACTATCTGGCAACTTTGCCGCAGACACAGCTCTAGTAAACAAAGATTTATCTCCTCATTCAGGCATGGATGGCCTCCCATGGACTTTGCCTGAACACCGACAAAACAGAGATACTGATCCTGGGCTCTGACTCTAACCTCAAAAAACCAGCGTTTAATATAGATGGTATAGATAGTAATGTAATCAAGGTGGTAACCGAGGTAAAAACACTAGGTTTCTACCTTCATTCCACACTATCTCTCAAAAAACAAGTCAACTCTTTGGCTTCATCTACAGCCTACACCTGCAAATTAATCAGAGCCTGTAGACCCTACCTCTGCAAAACTAACTGTATCACTCTAGCCAACGCCTTAATAATGTCCAAATTAGATTATTGCAACACCCTATATTCAGGTGCCAATAAAACTATCATAAATAAAATGCAAATACTACAGAACAATGCTCTTAGAGCAGCCTTGGACATACCCCGAAGAGCGCATATATCTAATATCAGGAAAGACCACCACTGGCTAAAAATTAGTGACAGAATTCTCCTCAAGACGCTTTCTATGACCAGAAAATCTTCCAGTCACCACACCAGAGCCTCTAACCATCTTCTGCTAGAAACCCCCAGATTCAGACTCACAAAATCGGGCGGTGCGACCTTCCCTGTTAGAGCTGCCCGTGCCTGGAATGCACTCCCTTCTGTGCTAAGAGATGATCAGCCCTACTCTAGATTCAGATGTAAAGTGAACATTTGGCTCTGGACTAACAACACCTACTAAACAGCTCCCTGGCACTAGACACTGGATTTCTGCATGTAAATATCTTGAAACCTGTACTACCTTGAAACCTGTGCTATAGACTTGTGTGAAGTGATGTTCTGACAGATTGTATGTTTGCACTGTAAATACTGTATTAACATGTAATGCATTCACTGTATGTAACCAAGCTTAAGTATTCTTGTCACCGCTGCGCCCGGCTAACCCAGGGTTTTGAGCGCATTATCAAATAATAAACTAAACTAAACGTAGCGGGGCTGGGCAAGATTTAGTAAATTGCAGTAATCCAGACCACTCAAAACGAGTGCTGCTACCACCGGAGCACAACATTTTTTCCGGTATAAAAGGGAGGACTTTCCGGAGTATGCGCAGCTTAAAATGACCACTTTTACATACTGCCGCAACCTGAGCGTCCATCGCAAGAGAGGAGGACATAACAACCCCCAAATTCTTTACGGATGCCACAGGAACCGGGAGAGGGCCAAGAGAGGCCGGCAAACAGTCATTGGTACAATACAGAAGCGGCCAGGTGGTACCTCCGTTTTACTGCCATTTAGTTTGAGCCAATTAGATGACATCCATTCCCCGACCTCCTGAAGACACAACCTAAACCGACTGACCGTATTGGCATGATTAAGGTCAAGACGAACCAGAATTTGGGTGTCGTCGGCATAGGAATAATAGCGGAAGCCATGGGAGTGAATGAGAGCCAGAAGATGCCTAATATACAAATTAAAAAGAATCAGAGGAGAGCAGAGCCCTGCGGAACACCGCAGGAAAGTAGAACAGGGCTAGAGCAAAAAGGGGGGAGAGAAACTGATTGTGAACGGTCGACCAAAAAGGAGACAAACCAGTCCAGGACTCTACCTGCCAGCCCGGCAGAAGAGAGCCGGGAGATCAGGGTGAGATGGTTGACGGTGTCGAACGCAGCTGACAGATCTAAAAGAACAACTGCGCCGACACTCCCCTGGTCCACCAATCGGGCCAGGTCGTCGAGCACGGAGTTCAAGACTGATTCAGTTCCCCTACCAGGCCGAAACCCAGACTGAAATAAGTCAAAATAAGACATGGATTCCAGAAAAGTAGACAGCAGAGGGGAAACCAGGGCTTCCAGTAATTTCATAAGGAACGGGAGAAAGGAAATAGGCCGATAGTTTGCTAACACCACTGGATCAAGTGGGTTTTTTTTTAGTAAAGGGAGCACAAGAACGTGTTTAAGTGTGGGTGGGATCACACCCTCCCTAAAGGAGGCATTAATGGCTGTGGTAACCTGAGAGATAATAGCCCGCGAGTTTTCCTTCAACAATGCCAGCGGAATAGGGTTTGTGGGGGACGCAGATTTCAACCCAAGAATGGCAGCAAGAATATCTGATTCTAGGAAAATGGGAAAAGAAGACCATGTCCTGTCTTCACAAGAAGGCTCAGTCGATGTTTTGGCGACTTGGGGGCATGCTACATCGGTATTAATATTATCACGAATAGCGGCGATCTTGGACACAAAAAAGGATTACAGAGAGTCGCATAACGCTTGAGAAGGGGTAGCCTGCGTGCTAGTCATCGCAGGGGAGGAAAGCGACTGAACAAGCTGGAAAGGGGCTCTAGGTTGATTGAGGGCTCCTTCAACCTTGAGGGTGAAGAACGCCTTCTTAGCCGCTACCACGGATTTATGGTAGGAAGTGAGTTGTTGGCGGAATGCAGATTTAGTTTCCGGCAAGTAGTCAGCACGCCACTTTCTCTCAGCCTGTCTGCACAGAAGCCTTTCAGCTCGTAGCTGATCAGTATACCATGGCTCTGATGGGCATGCTTTTTGTTGCACATCCTAAGAGGAGCCAATTGGTCAGTGGTGGTGGAGAAGGCAGATTCCAAAATGAGCAGGGAGAAAGACACAGGCTGACCACAGTGAGTGGCCAAGGCAGTCGATATAGACAAACCTAGGACCCTGTGCCAGTCACGTTTCAGGATAGTAGGCTTAGGCTGCAGAGCAGTCGGGACAGGCAGAGGGATGAAGAAAGGGACCAAATAATGGTCAGACCAGAAAATAGGAGATGGGGGGACAGAGTAATAGATTGTTCCAGAGCAAAGACCAGATCAAGAGTATTACCCCGTAAGTGGGTAGGTTTAGTCACCCACTGATGGAGGCCAAGATCAAGCATCAAATCAAGAAATTTTTCCCCATGACCACTGAGGGCCGGGTTATTTGGAAGATTGTAATCACCCATAATCACTAGATTGGGGTTTTGAGTCTGTAGTTCAAGGGCTAGTGCCAGGAAAATCCAAGCAAAACAGAGTATCGATGCCAGGGGTCCGATATATTAATAGTACAGGCAGGGTAAATGTAGAGGATATCGAGACGCGGGCAAGAAGACATTCCATTTTCAGGGTATGATTAGGAATAGTGTAATCAACTTTAAGTTTAGTATTATAAATAATAGCCAGACCACCTCCAGGATGAATAGCCTTGCGGTCAGCATGTATCAGATTGTATTCAGGCGGCAGTGACTGAACAATGGCAGGGCCCGATGACTCATTAAGCCAAGTCTCAGTCAGGAATAGGAGGTCCAGACCCAGCGTAGCTATAAGATCATAACACTCCATGGAGTGAGCTACGAGGGAGCGGGTATTTAGCAATCCGCATTGGAGCTCCTTTGCTTTGCTATCAGTACTAACAGGACTGTGCGTGAACCCTTTAGGCCACTTAGTTAGTGCAAGGGGCCAACGATATCAAGGAACTGCGAGGGAGGCCGATTATTCCAACAGCATCTTTAAAGGGCAGGTTCCTTTCCTGCGCCGACCGAGCATGGACGGGCACAGACAGGCTCGCCTTAAGCGTGCCTTTGGCATGCTGACGGCGTGCCCGCTGCGCCCGTCCGCTGCATGGGCGAATCCCGCAGCACATTTATGAGGCCGTAGGGAATCAGGAAGTGAGGCAGAAGACCGCCCAGTTCAAAAGATAGAAAGAGGACTGAACCACAAAGCGTTGTCCTGAAGTAAATACAAATGCACACCAGTTAAATCACGGAACACACGCACACATTAGCAGGAGAGGTACAGAGATATTTTAAAATGCAATTAATCAGTGCAACAATTAGTAAAAAGGGTAGACCACGTAAAACATCCAGCCAAGGCTTTAAATGGCAGCCCAGAAGGGAAGCCTCACCTTAGCCAGTGATAACCTGAAGTGCAACCCATCCACGACCAAGTTCCTGCTGAGCAACAAAACCAAACACCCTGACAACAGACCTAGATTTCTGCTATGATCTTCAAGGGCTTTGCACCCAAGCTAATCATATGTGCCTAATCCTCTGGGTTTTACGACAACAGACACATCCCCTTCAAGGGGCACATAGCAAAGAAGAAACAAATGGCTTGGCTTCAACTTTTACTCCTTCGAAAAACCAAGCCTTTATCCCAGCAAACAACTTCAGATCTGCTGTCGAAGCCTGGGTCCTATCCCACCTGGATGGTGGCGATTCCCCCCTGGAGGGTCTACCAGCAACCACCCTGGAACCACTGAGATGTGTCCTACATGCTGCAGCATTAGTGAAAGAACTCTGCAAATTCACCCTCATCACCCTGACCCTCATCAGACTGCACTGGCTCCTCAAGCATGCATTACCTTCACTTCCTGCTGCATCATGTGCAAGACTCTCACCCTCAAGTCCCCAGGCTACCTCACTGAGAAGCTCAGTATCTGCAGAGACCTACGATCCACCACAAGCCAAGAAATGTGTATACTTGAACTTTGCCGGTGCAGGAAGGAAAGAACCAGAAGACAGACCTTCTCTGCCTATGCCCCCAGACTCTGGAACCTCCTCCCCATCAACACCAGACTCGCCTCCTAGCTTCTACATTTCAGGAAGGAACTCAAGAAGTGGCCTCTCCTTAATGCCAAGGTCACTACCCCATTCCCTCCCCAACTAACCTGAAACTGGGTGATCTACTCCCCTGTTTTCACCCATACTGCCAAATTGCCCACTCTCCCTCTTCCCCATGTTTGCTTCCCTCTCCCTTGTATTGATCCCTTGCAATCTGCTTCCCTCACTGTGTATTTCCCCCTCCATTGCTTCCCGAAGCTAGGTTTGCTCTGAATAAATACCTAAATAATAATAAAGAGACAGGGATGCTTTCTTTTCCGATCCATTGAAGTTGACTTTTTTGTACCATTCCTGATATTGTCAGATGCTGACCAAATGTTTGAGCAGAATGAAGACCATCTTACCTGGAGAGTGTTTGCAGATGCTAACAATGGCCTGATCATCCTCCGCAGCAATGGCTCTCAATGGCTAGTCAGGCAATGAGGCGCCCGTGATTAACCTTCTCCTAACTATGGGACAGTGAGAGATATGTGGTCTGCTGCGGGGTTGTTAAGATGGATTTCTAAACTCTGACCTGGTTGGCAGAGGTTCAGAAGGCCAGCCTAGTTTCTTGTAACAGGGTAACCTCTGGACAAGCCAGACCAATCAAGGTAGCTATGGCGGCGGTCAAGACTAGGTCTCAGGAGGGGTGAGGGTGACTGAAAGCACGCAATGAGCACACAAAGCAAGGACACTTACAAATTACCCCCAGACAGGTGTATATATCAAAAATATAAACACATTTATTACAAGGCCTTTGTAACTCAACACACAGTAAAAGAATCACAGCAATCTTACTAAACCAACACAACACAATCAATACAATGTATATACAAGACCATTGGGATCCAAAGGGCTAAATGCATGAAATATGTCGACAACCTAGATGGGAATGCAACAGGCAGTGTAGGTAGTCTTTAGGCCCCTTCGACATCGATACCACACCTAACCAAGAGGCAGTCCAAGCCCTAAGAAGAGAGGAGCCTTGTGCTCAATAGTACATGCAATGCAAGTGCACGCGCTTGTTCCAATGGACAAAACGGGTCTCTTCAGGGGTCTCTAGCAGCTCAGAAAGGTGGATCAGGCAATGAAGAATAAGTTACCACTATTCAGGGAGGACCTCCACTTGAGGGCAGAGGCAGTTCCAGAGAGCAAGATGGAGTCGCTAGTTCTCACTAGCAGTGGAAAGGAGAGGGACCCTCAGGGGCCACTCGTGCGTAAAAAGGGGCCCTGGCGCTAGGGGTCAACGGTTAGTGATGGAAGTACTCACCGGTCCCAGGCGCACTCAGAGCCAAACTTCGCCAGTTCAGTCCACTTCGCTTGCAGGTTCGAATAGAACAAAAAGGACGTCTCTGCGGCTTTCAGTTCCTGAGATACAGCGAGGATTCCAAAACGGGACAGTGGCGATTTCTCTGTTCCTGATGGATGAATCGACCTGGTTTCACTGCAGCAGGCTTCAGGGGCAAGAGGGTCACAAATGCAGTGCACTTGCAAGGGTTGTTGCCGCGGCAGGGCAACACAGTAACCGCGTATGCTCCGGTCCGGGCGCACTCGTCTCACTTCAGACCTGGGAATACCAAGTGTACGAAATTCGGTGTGAGGGTGCCGTGGACACTGAGCTAGCAGTATACCAAGTTTCAAGGGCCTCCTCGAAACAGCGGCGGTGACAGAGCAAAGCAACCGGGTAAGCTGGTCAGTCCACTGGTTGGCCCAGGGAAACTTCCGAGAAAGCTTCCTTGCAGGTTTTGATGAAGGTGCCGAGAATAGTTGGTCCCACTATTCCAATGAGTCGAAACGTCTTCACAGATCTTATAGGACGACCAGATGCAGAGGGGTCCCACGGGACGACAGCGGGCTCAGGGTGCCAAACCTTCCAGCGGGTCACCAGCGGTTCCTCGACTCAGCTTTGTAGTTTCAGGTTACTTGGATCCTATCCTTCGTTCAGTGAGAACTCCAGAGATCGACATGGTATGGGTGTTTTCAGCCTCGTCTTATCCAAAGTTCCCTTTGCGCCAAAACACACACACACTCCATACGTGGACCAATCATGGACCACGGTGATCCCAGTCATTCACATCACTCTTCACAGAGTCTTTGTGATGTCATCTTTGATGTCCTGGTTGTTAGTCTTAGCAGTGCACGGTGGTGGCGCGAGTTATGGTTGCTTAGCTTACCATAACTGGCGAATTTCAGGGGTTTTTCGATTTTACCTACAACCATAACGTCCCCGTAACAAAGTTTTTTTTTACTGAATTTCATAGGTTTTTAGTAGTGCAACTTAACCATAACGTCCCTTTAACAAAGTTTTTTTTACTGAATTGCATGGGTTTTTAGCAGCGAAACGTAACCATAACGTCCCTTTAACAAAATATTTCTACTGAATTTAATAGGTTTCTAGTAGTAACACGTAACCATACTGTAAACAAACATTTGACTTCATTGCACGCCTTCCGAAGAATGCCACATGATCATTTGCTGGCACACAGCATGGTGACGTGTCCGAAAACCCATACACACTTCACAATAAGATCTGTGCCTCGTGGACAGTGTGGAAGTACATTTTGTACTGCTGTGTGAACTTGCAACTGGAACATTTTCCGTTCACAACTCCAACACCTAATCGTACACAGCCTATAACAACGTAGTACACATTACATACTTTTAACAAATCTGCTATTCATCTGAAAATGACATCAGCTTAAGCCATCCCTCCTCCCCAAGAAACACCACTAGTGCTGTGATGAAAGAGCAGGAGAAGCACGCCCCTAGCTCACAAATGACACACCCACTACATTTTCCCCGTCCACCTACCCCTCTATATTACTGTTTGCTGCCTCTTTCCTCAGTCCCGTCTGCAACTTTCGTTCTTAGCTGTCCTCCCAAACAAAAGCCACACATAAACAAAATAAATGTTCCTTTATGATCCACCATTCACAGTTACAAAATGGAAGTAAAAAAAAAACGCATACACTGCATCTGTTTTATGTTTCGCAGTAAAGTACATAGACGCAATAAGATTTTCCAACAGTTCCATTTTTAGTTTCTGTTATGCTAATGGGAATATTGTAGTGTTCATCCTCCGTTCCAGGGACTGCAACGGTGGATAAAGGGCCAGCAGGCCAAGTCATCAGCCCAATCGAAGCGAGAGTGCATAACGAGGTCTCTGGATCATTACCCCCCCCTTCCACTCCTAAAATGGGGGATGAAAGCCTTTTGCAATGTAGATTTGCAAAGCAGTAAACCGTAGTATTAAAAAAGATGATTTTCTGTCTTCAAGCGGGACGCCTCTGGCGTCCCGCTTTAAGAAATAAAATCCTTTTTCAAGATGGCCACCATAGAAAGGGAAGTCGGGTGTTCCATACAGAGCCCTTCTTCGCTTTCCATTGCAGCCTGCAAAAAGCAAAAAGGAAACTGTGTGACCATATTGCCATGAGCACATTTTTATTCCCGTTCAAATGTATCGTTATGTGCAGCAACTTTACCACAAAGCCAGTCCCAGGTGGATGTGGCCACTGTAATCCTATCTTTTCTCCCTTCTGGTCATGGCCAGTAGCCACATGGCGCGGATCATGACCTTATACCATGACCCCGACATTTTGCCCACTCCCCATGGCTACAGCCTATCCCTCAGTCAGTAAACGTATTACGCTATGTTTTTTAAGTACATTACGACACTTGTGAAATACGAAAACACTCCCACATCTCGTCACATAACCAACCTTAATGATATTCTACACTTTTTTTGGATGACGTTCCTCTCCAGCGTAGCCCAACGTGCCCATAAGCACCTACGTGCCGTGATGCAGAACCTGAAAATGAACACATAGTGACATACAACGTAGCACGTCAGATTTTTAAATAAACTGGTTTTTAAAAGAAAACAGTAACAATTTTGAATTTGTAAAGTACTTTTATTGCACACTATACTGTCCGAAACCATCAGACTATTCCCATTTTCAATCAAATAGTAACTTTGTTTCTTTGGTCGTCATCGTAAATGTTAATCGTGAGGCACACGTTGTTCTTTTCGCATACACAAAGTATTCATTTTGATAAAGCCACCGCTTCGGTCGCACAGTGATTTGCAAGACGTCGCCATGACCTTCGGCCTAGACCACCATAAAAGATGTTATGTTACTTCTAATGGCCACTGCAGCGTACGGACAAAGGGGTCCTGGGCGGTCGTCGCACAATACAGTGACGGTTAGGCAGGCGGTCACGAGTACGTGCATCTGGCGTGCAAAAAATCCATCACTTGGCATGTGGAATCCATGGCACTCACAGTACGGCAGGATGTAGCTGTTTGGAAAACGTAACAGAAAATACGTATCAATACCCAACCTTTAGCAAACAATTTCAAAAAAGACAAAAAGATTGTGCACTCTCCATAATCAAAAAAAATGACAACTACACAGAAAAATTGTACTTCAGTTACATTGTCCAGAATTAATGTTCTGGTAATAAAAAAGAAAGGTCAGATATTAAAAATGTAAATGTCGTGATTTCCAAAAAAGACAAAAAGACCGTGGGAACTGATACACAAATCGATGTAGTCATACATGACATTTTAAAGAAATATTAGCGTTGAACATGGGTGAATCTAGTGATAGCCTACAAACGCCGAGATTCTTCACTCTCCATAATAAAAAAAAATGACAACTACACAGAAAGATAGTACTTCAATTACATTGCCAAAACTAATGTTCTGGTAATAAAAAAGTAAATCTCGTTCCGGTGTAGAGACATCAAAAGTAAACTGACACGATATTCACAGTCTTTATTGTGTGCGTTAAACGCAGACAGCAATGTACTTGCCCCAAAGAATCTTCTTGAACTGATATTACATGTGCCGTACAACCGTTTTGAATACATAACCTTATCAAACAGTATTTTTTGCAAACTTTCACTCCCTGCATTCTTACCGAATTTTCCCTTTCACTCAAGGTCAAAAAACAATGGACCCTTATGACTTTAGTCGGATGCGTGGGCCTACTGAGTTCGCAACCAAGAAAGCAAAGCAAATGACATTCACTCAGAATGCAAATACATTCTGACTTTGCAACAACATATCTCAATGCATTCATGAGAACTTCTATTGGCATACACTTGCAGACCCGCTGTTTTCAGATTTCAGACTCTAGGATGCTAGTCTGAGTGCAATAGTACTTTAAATACTTTGTAACACAGACACAGTAATTCTGCGCCTCTACTTAACGGACTCTATATTGAGGAGCAAATTCCAATTTAGCGTATGTTTTTTGTGACAAGAAAACACCACTTTTTGACTTCCTGCTGCCACATCCCATCCCAGCCTCATTAACCCTCACCTTCGGCGACAGCATTTCATAAGTTTAACAAGTGCACTGTTGTGTTCTTTTACATGTGTTAGCGGCGATGTCCGCGTACTCCAAAACACGAATGAAAGATGGCGGGGGCAGCGAAACAATCTGACGCACTTCACGCTGTTGAACATCCAATCAGTGAACGCGTCACATGTCCGCGGACATGACGCTACGGATTAGCCAATCGGTATCTAGTCCGCGGAGCGAACAGGGAAGTGTGACCGCGGAGCGGACATAGATATCACTAATTCTTTGAGACATACTTTTTGGTTGTTTTAAAGAAAACTACTGGATGGATTGGCACCAAATTTACAAAAGCACGCTTTCGGGACCAAGCCCCTGCTCCTGGCGCAAATCTGGAGAAAATCCGTCCAGCGGGTTGGGCTGTAGGTGTGCGCAAAGTTTTTCCCCCATTCAGCCTATGGGGAAAAAAAATGTTTTGGGACCCCCCCTATAACCCCCCCTGGACCAAACATCACCGAACTTTGCAAAATAATTCAGAGTGGCCCATATACTTTTTTTCAAAGTTTGATGAGGATTCGTCCAGGGGAAGCGAAGTTATAAGCCGCCCAAAAAATGCTCTTCCTATGGAAACAGCAACTTAACCATAACTACACAGCCACTACGGTGGCTGTGTAATACAGTGTTTTGGCAAACGCGCTATTTAAATAACACATGTGTTTACACAAAACATTACATGCAACAAATACCATTAACCCTCCATAAGTAGTATTTTCTGTAAAGCTAAGCGCTATTCTCAAACGGCATGTACCATGCTATGGGGATCATACACTTCTTACCACATGGATAAGATCTAAGATCTATATTATACAAAAAGAAGATGTATTGACAGGTGTCCGAACCACAACAGAGAAATGACAGATGGTATATCTAATACCAAAAGATTTATACATGAACATTAAAACGTTTTTAATTAAGCATATAGAAATTGACACTCATAAAATGATCACATTTACATAAAACTCAACATAAAACATATAAAACATATATCTCTCAGAACACAAGAAATACAAACAATGTGGGTTGGTTCTTCTAATAACTAGATCACCACTCCGTGTGATACTTAGCACTGGAGTAGTTTTCCTTATTTTGAGGTGCTATTAGTATATTTTAAACCCAACTTGCACAAGTTTCTGTCCCTAAAACACAGACAAATGTTGGACATTCATCAGGAGTAAAAAGTTGCTTGTGTTTTTAATGGTGATAAGTCTTCTTTCCTATCACTTCATTTCTGCCACAGTCTGAAAAACACCAGTGGATGGTGGTAGTAGGGAAGATTTCCTTTTCATAGGGAACATCACTCCAACCTTTTCTTCTACTCTACAAAGGAAACTGTAGGGATTGTAGATAAATGTATCCACGCTTCTAATATGCCGTCATGCGGTTGACATAAGAATTAGTCAGGCTATGTTGCACCGATTAAACTTTCAATAAGTACAAAGCTGCTCACTTCTGCATGTAACTAGATCATGGTTTCACCAAACTATTCACTTCCACATGGGGGAAAAGGGAGTTTGCCTCCTCTTCAGCTCCTAAATTAGCGTTCACTGGCTGGAGGGATTCAATGTCCATTATTTTCGCGGTGTAAAGCTAAGCAACCATAAGTCGCGCCACCACCGTGCACTGCTAAAACTAACACCCAGGACATCAAATATGACATCACAAATGTCATTGATGACATCACTGATGACCTCACATGTAAGAGTAATTTTGATGAAAATTCCCTACAAGGCATTGTGTTTATAATGTTGGTACCAAGATGTCAGGGGTGATCGGGAGACCTATTGTGGAGTACTTAATGGGCCACATCACGAGTTGGGCGCTAACCCGGGCGGTATTACAGCTGGGGCTATTAGCCCTACCGTGAAACCCCCCGGCGCTATTAGCGCCCGATCACGGGTTTAGCGAAACGGTTAGTCCCCATTCCCCATTGGGCCCAATCGGGAATTTCCCATTCCCCATGTTAGGGAGAATTCTCCAGAATGGCTAATTTCCCTTACCTACGGATTCCCTCAGCAGCTTTGCTGGATTTCTAGGATTTATCTTTTTCACCTGGTAAGAGTGAGAGCCTTTTTTCCCACTCTTGGGTTAATACTTATCCCTTTATTGTCTGTTTCTCTTGGAGCACTGTTTCGCTCCCTTTTCATCAAGACTTGGCTGGTGGCAGAGGTAACTACCCTATTTTTCATACCGCGGTTATCTTAAATAACCTTGGTATTGTTTTAGGCTATCTTGGTAGCCTCGAACTTAAACTTGCTTGACCATATACCTTTTTATACAGTTCCGGCTGGGTTTATTCACCATTTCTTTTTGAAAATGTCTTTCTCGTGTTTTACTCCGCGCGCCAAACCAGGTTTGGTTCCTTTGTTCACCGTCTTTTTGCAGGCTTCTACACAGAAGCCCTCCTTAGGTGCCTGTATGTCTGAGGGGGGCAGGATGTGAGGGAGGGAGTTAGGACTCCTTGCACAGGGTCTCCTTGGAGACCCATGTCGCACTCTGATCTGATTGGCAGTTGTGACAGTCCCGGTGGGACAGCCACCCTGCTGTGTGATTGACAGCCAGACTGTGTGAATGGGGGAAAACTGCATAAAAAGCAGGTCTCTGAGGCTGGAAAGGCAGAGTCGCCACTGGAACGAGAGAACCGAAGAGGAGCTGACAGAAGAGGACCCCTACAACGACTGAACCGCCCGGTGAAGCCCTGCTGCAGGTCCGAATCTTCAGACTCCAACGACAGAGAAGATCTACCAGGAATCTTCTTCCCCTGAGCTGGTGGGACCAACCAGTTCGCCCATACTGCAAGCCAGGACTCCCTCCTCTGGTCGAATTTGCTGTACAGAGCTACAGTGGGCCGGATAGCCAGGAAGGTTGGACCCTGCTTGTGTTTTAAGGAGCGCACCTTTTATTCGTTGCTTTGCTCTGCTGCTGGTTTCTTCCCTGGGCAGTGCAGGCCCCTCCAGTCTTCCTACTCTGTGTCAGTCCGACAGTCGCTTCAGGAACCATGAGCCTGCAGGACCTGCCAGGAAGGTCCGCCTCAGCTACAGTTGCTTCTCCATTTTAAGATACTGTTCGAATACGGTTGTTCGTTTCGTCCAGCCGCGGTGAAGGTGTGTGAAACCTTTCGCCAATCCGAGGGCTTGTCCTTCTCTACTCTTTAAAGTAACTTTTCATCTGACCAACTTCGTTCTGAACTCTTGGCAAAGACTTAACCGCGAACTACCCTGAACTGTGTGATCTTGAGCAAAGACTCTGTTCCATTGACTTTGGGCCAGGTCCCTTGAATCTGATTTCCTCACTGTAGTTCCTGTTTCTAGATTGCCCTGCTTACTTACCTGTTAGTGTTGTTCAATTCTGGCCTAACTTTGTCTTTCCCTCCCTTTCAAATTGCTGGAGTGCCATTTTGCTCACACTTCATTTTGAGCCTAACTTGTCCAGAATCTATTAGGTGCGGTGTAGTGCATTAGTAACGTGATTTTTCAACTGCTTTACTTTAGTGAAATGTTTGACAACTGATGTGTAAATAAATGTATATTCTTTTACTCAGAAACCTTGAGTCAGTGTTTGTTTGAACCATAGTAATTGCTGTCCTTTGTTTAACTTCTGATACTGCTCCCTTGCTCTTGAGATAAGTCTGGCTGCTCAGCCATCGCTACCACTTTACTGTGTAGTACAGGCTTGTAGAAAAGGTGAATTTGTACTGTCACTTGTAGTCCTAATTGTGTGTGGTGTTCCCAAAGGGTACTGCATATGATTCTGCCTAACACCCCATTGGGCCCAATGGGGAATGTTTGGCGCTATTACGCCAGCGGTATTAGCGCCAGAGGTAACAGCGCCGAAATTCAGCCGATTTGCAGCAGATTTGCCCCCAGCTCTGAGCTGGAGGAAAATCTGCCAAAACCGTGATTTGGCGGTCCCTTAAATGTGGCGGTAATAGCGTTAGCACTGCATTTAAGGGTTAATGCCAAACTCGTGATGAGGCAGAATGTATTAAAGAATGTACTCATGTAAACAACATTGTTTTTGAGTGTTGTTAATACAGAAACCTAATCATATATAAACATAGGCAATGGCTGCAGCATGTATCATAGAAGTACAATGTTTACAAGCTTGTAATTTTGGAAAGTACAATAATGAATGCTACCTTATGCAAGTTTTGAGTAATGTTAAACATGTAATACCTAGCTAACAATTCAAGACTTACAACACTTGTGCTAGTACAAACAATACATATGAAGACCACAATGCATACAAATCAGAGGCACATACAGGGAAACTAAAGTAAGGAATAAAGAAACAGCATCATCAGGAAATGTTAATAACAATAAAGTTTATCTTCGTGCACACACATGAATTGTGTGTTTGAGGCCTGCCTATTGCCCTATGTACGTGCACCATGAGCTGAGACCAAACCCTAAGGAAAGTACTTTAAGGACATATGTCAATGTTAACGTCTAGATATATAACACCTTTTTCAATTTTAATATTCTGACTGTCAGTGAACAAAACCACCTGTCCTAGATATGTCAGTGAACAAAAACAAGTGCCCCAGATATGTGATGTCATCAATGACATTTGTGATGTCATCTTTGATGTCCTGTGTGTTAGTCTTAGCAGTGCACGGTGATGGCGCGAGTTATGGTTGCTCAGTTTACCATAACTGGCGAATTTCTGGAGTTTTTCGGTTTTAGTTGTAACCATAACATCCCTTTAAGAAAGGTTTTTCATTGAATTGCATAGGTTTTTGTTAGTGCAACTTAACCATAACGTCCCTTTAACAACGTTTTTTCATTGAATTGCATAGGTTTTTGTTAGTACAACTTAACCATAATGTCCCTTTAACAACGTTTTTTCATTGAATTGCATAGGTTTTTGTTAGTGCAACTTAACCATAACATCCCTTTAACATTTTTTCTGTGAATTTCTTGGGTTTTCACCAGTGCATGCTATTTACCTACAACTTACTAATATCATACTTACCCAAAGTAGTAATATTTATGTCCAATTTCCAAAGTTTCACCTTAAAGCTCTGCCACTTCCCACCTTGTAGCATCATTTTTAACACTTCTATACACTTTTTGCAACTTTTTCAACTAATTTTGCATCTGTAGACGTCCACAAACATCTGACTTTATCACAGACCTTCCGGACAGTGCCACGTAAGCATATGCTGGCGCGCGGCATGATGATGTGTCTGAGAATGCGTCTGCATGTTCGCGATCAGATCCGTGCTTCGCAGAGAGTTCAGAACTGCATTTTCTACTGATGTAAGAACTTTCAACTTCAAAACTTTCCTTGCACAGCACCTACACCTATTCTTACTCATTATCCAGTAACAATCTAGTACACAGTACATACTTGGAAGTACTTTAACACAAATAATATTTATCTTACAAATGCCATCAGTTATTGCCATTGCTCCTCCCCAAGAGCCACCACCACCACCAGCTGGAGGACCTTCACAACAAAAAAGCACAAAAGAGAATGAAGAGGACCAAGAGGATGAGGAAGAGGAGGTGCCTACCTCTTACACCCAGAGAGAATCATGGCCATGCCAGTTCTTTACCACTGTTGGGAGTGTACCAAAGCCTAAAGCTGCCAAAGTGAAATGCACTGAGTGCAACTTTCTACTCAGTCGCAGACTCCCCGGACAGTACTCCTACGGGACTACCTCCATGTGCTGCCACACCAAATCCAATCAGCGCAATGCTCTCACAAAGGTTGTTCCTTTCTTAGCAAGTAGGACCCTATCTTCCTCCACCTCATCTTCGTCAATCAATACTGTAACCACGCACCCTACTTCTGTGGGACACAAAATGCCACCAGCTACCGTGCAAGCAATAAAAGAGGCTGTTGATCCATATTTTTTGAAGACAAGAGTCCTCTGTATATACTACAAGACAACATTCTGCAGAGGGAAGCAATTTTGAAGTGCTTTTGAAGCGGTAATCAAGGAGCATGAGAAACACTGCCCCCTACCTTAGAAGTAACACATGTGAAACATCTTCCCCTCTCCACCTGCCCCTCCATATTAGTGCTTGGTGCATCCTCCCTCTTTTCCCTTCCCGTCTTATGTACTAACCTCTCCTGCCAAAGAAATAAATACAGTAAAAAAACAAGAAAACAAATGTTCCTGTAGGAAC
Source organism: Ambystoma mexicanum (assembly GCA_002915635.3). NCBI lineage: Eukaryota > Metazoa > Chordata > Amphibia > Caudata > Ambystomatidae > Ambystoma > Ambystoma mexicanum. The sequence goes on along the minus strand of CM030325.1, from coordinate 1,077,794,321 downwards.
CACCTGCCACAGCTAAAAAATAGAATTAAAAAAAACCTATAGACTCCATCTACTTTACATTTCTCAGTAACGTAGATAGACGCAATGATAGTTATGCTAATGGGAATATTGTGGCGTTCACCGACTGTTCTAGGGACTGTAACAATAGATACCAACCCGGCAGCCCAAGTTATCTGCCCGAGGGAGGTGAGGGTGGATAACGAGGTTTCTGGGCCATTATCCCCCCATTCCAGCCCCTGCAATGGGAGTAGAACACAATTAGCACGCCCGGTTCCCAAAGCGGGAACCCGGGGTGCTAAAAAGAAAAGGATTTGCCTTCATACACCGGGACGCCGCACTTTCCATAGCAGCCTGCAGAAGGCGAAGAGAGAACCGTATGACCATATTACCGCAACCATTTTTTCACCCTTTCAAGTCTATGCCATTTTCGAATAACTTTACCACATAGCCGGTCCCTCTTGGTCATGGCAAGTAGCCAGATTATCCGGATCATGACTTTATTCCATGACCCGGACAATGTGGCCACTGCCAATGGCTACAGGCTACACCTCAGTCACCAAAGCTGTATCACTATTTTTTGTACCTACATTATGACACTTGTCCAAAAATAAAATACGGCCACATTTGCAAAACCATGCTTTAAGGTCTTTGCCAATGCTCCTGACATAAGTTTGCTGGAAATTGACCCTTGTTTTATTTTTTGAAAACTGTCAAATGTATGCACATACAATAGTCATATAACTTAGCCCCCACTTGACAAAAGCGAATCAGACTTTACAAAAACATATCTACCAAGATGTAACATCTGTTTGCAAACGTTTGTGTACATTAGTCAAATGGCACCACATGTAAGCCTTTACAATATTTTGGGACCCTCCTCTAATTTTGCCCCCTTGATGAAACCTTAGCAAACGTTGCAAACAAATTCAGAGCGGGCCATATATTTTTTCTGCAAAGGTTGGTGAGGATTCGTCCAGGGGGAGCGAAGTTATAAGCCGCCCACAAAGTGCTCTTCGTATGAGTTCAACAACTGAACCATAACTACATGGCCGGTACCACAGGCCATGTAGTATATATATAGCGAGAGAGAGAGAGGGAGAGCTAGCTAGTTTCCATACCCACAATGCCTTGCTTAAATGACTTTCCAATTTATACATATATAATATTCGGCAGTGATGGTAGGCTAAGCAACCATAACTCGTGCCACCAGTGTGCACTGCAAGGACTAACACCCAGGACATCAAAGATGCCATCACACATTTCATTGATGACATCACTGATGACATCACATGTGCATTTAGTTTTCATGGAAAGCCTCGACAAGGCATTGTTATTGTAACAGTGGAAAAACACTGTCAAAGATCATTGAACAACTATCATGAGATAAGTAGTTCAGTCAGCAACAAATTGCTATACACACCATTGTATGACAAACTACCTTGCAGTACATGCACCAACTCATGTGGACACGTAGCCATTGGGTGCACCATGCCCAATAGAGGTGGAATCTTTAAATTCTTGACATGTTACTGTTAAGATGGATTTCTGAACTCTGTCCTCGAGGGGCAGAGGTTCAGAAGGCCAGCCTAGTTTCTTGGAACAGGGTAACCTCTGGACAAGCCAGACCAATCAAGGGAGCGATCGCGGCGGTCAAGACTAGGTCTCGAGAGGGGTGAGGGTGACTGAAAGCCCACAATGAGCACACAAAGCAAGGACGCTTACAAATTATATTAATAATATAGACACATTTATTACAAGGCCTTTGTAATATTGACCATAGCAAGAAATCACAATAATACTTTCGTAAACCAACACATCACAATCCAAATGCAATATATATACAATTACCAACGAGTCTCACGAGTTAGATGCACGAAATGTGCAGACCACCTAGATGAAAACAGGCAGTGCGAATAATAGTTAGACCCAGTCTGCCTTCAGAGGCACCTAACTAGAAGGAAGTCCGAGCCCTACGAAGAGTGGAGCCTTGTGCTCAAAAGTACCTGCACATGCTGGTGCCAACGGGCAAAAGGGGGGGTCTCTTCGAGGAAATCAGGCAGTTCAGGTCGGTGAACAAATGAAGATGAACAGAGCTCCACGACTCAAGCGCAGCCTCCACTGTGGGCAGAAGCAGAGCACGAGTACGGAAAGGCGTGCTGTTTGACACAGCGGGGAAAAGCTACGGGCTACTGCAGGAGGGTGACCAGTTCCTAGCGATGCTACTAACCGGTCCCCGATGCAGGCAGACCCAGGCTTCTCCGCATCAGTTTCAGTGCTGGCAGGTTCAGATACGAGCAGGGGACGTCTCGGCGTTGTGTAGATTCCGCGGCAGCAGAAGTTAGAGTTCAGGATGTCCCAAACGCAGTGAACCCGCACAGTCTGTTACCACAGCAGGGCAACGGAGCGGCCGTGTGTATTTCAGCCCAATGTACACTTCTCACTTCAGACCTGGGAATGCCAAGTGTACGAATCGTGTGAGAGTGCTAAGGACTGGAATACTACACAACCTGATGGCGGTAACAGAGCAAGACTCTTGGGTAAGCTAGTCAGTCCACTGGATGGCCCAGAGACACTTCAGAAGGCTTACGTGCAGGAGATGGTGAAGATGCCGAGAATAGTTGTTCCCACTATTCCAAAGGGTCGAAGTACCAGTACAGGCCTTCTTGTTCGATCAGAGGTAGAAAGGGTTTCACCAAGCGACAGCAGTGCAGAGGAGCAGTCCTTCAGCGGGTCACCAGTGATTCCTCGGTTCAGCCTCTTGGTTGCAGGATACTTGGCTCCTGTATTCCTTCGTTCGTGAGAACTCAGGAGATCGACATGCTAGTGGTGTTTTCAGCCTCCTCTTCTCCAGAGTTCCCTTTGCGCCAAAACTGAGAGGACCCAATGGGAGATCTGCTCACAAAACACTCACACCATACGTGGACCTATCACGGACCACGGTGGTCCCAGGCATTCACGACACACTAGACTCTCTGGCACCCAGGATGTCTATTGGGACCAGACATCCCAGCCCACATCCTGGAGGCGCACACAAGGCCTGTAGAAGCCAGCGAAAGCATCTGTGTTTCGTGGGAAAGTACATGCCCAAATAAGGAAGGCCCCGGGTCGGCTCGACCTGGGGGAGGTGAAGGGGGCAAGACGGTCAGCGGACAGGACAAAGAGCCTCGTGGTCTGGCCATTTTGGAAGCCAGGCCACCATTTTGGGCTAAGCGCGAGAAACGCGCTTAAACAGCCAAAAGGAGCTCAAAACACAAAGAAACGATCGCTGCCACCAGTCCTGTCTGTGATTCACTTGCACCGTTCATTAACAATCCAAAGAGAGTGTCTAGAGCCTGTAGAAGACTAGAGACCCAAGAGAGCAGTAACTTAGCTTGCACAGCCCTCTTGTGTCATGTCGCGCGAAAGCTGCAACACGATAAAAGAACTACGGAAAACAACGTTTCCCGCACTGACTGTCTTAAGGGCATGTCAGTTTTCCCGTAAGAATGGAGCGAAAGCCCAGGGGAGTGCGGCAGAAGGCTGCACTTCTCTGGCAAAGTCTAGATCATGGTGAAAAGAACAGCAAAAAAGTTTAGGGGTTGCCACATGGAAGGAAAATTACCCACAATTAAGAAATCTTTCCTAACAGTTACATACTGACATAATGAATGCTTTTGTTTTAGAGTTTCGGGTACTGTGAAACTTGCAAAAGGTAGGTACCATTGCCTTACTAAGTTCATAATTGCACTACTGCAAAGAAAACATAAGACACCACAATGCATACAAATATGAGCATATAAAGGGAAATTACAGTAGGCAAACAAAGAGCAGTATTACCAGAAAGTGTTCATAATATAACGGATTACCTTTAGGCACAGAAATTATTTGTGTGTTTTACGCTTTCTTCTTCCCCTATAAGTATATGTATCGTATGATGTGAGTGAACCATGAAGAAAGTAGTAAAACAACATATGAGAAGGGTGTTGTACACAAAGATAGACCATTTCATTTGTTACTTCGTGACTGGTAGTGAAGAAAAGCTTCTCGCCTACTTATGTCTGTAAACAAAAAAGGGGTAGGCACACATGTGATAGCATCAGTGATGTAATCAATGAGATTTGTGATGGCATCTTTGATGTCATGGGTACTAGTCCTTGCAGTGCACACTGGTGGCGCGAATTGTGGTTGCTTAGTCTAGCATAACTGGCGATTTTGGGGGGTGTTTCGGTTACACCTGTAACCATAACGTCCCTGTAACAACGTTTTTTGCTACTGAATGCATATGTTTTTAGTAGGGCACTGTAAACATAACGCAGCTTCCGCATAGTGCATTTACAAATGATGCTATGTTTGTAGTACCGCACCTTCACCATAACGTCCCTTTAGGAATATTTTTGTAACTAATTATGATGTAAAGCTTGTTTCAGAGTGTCACAATGTAAGTGGCAATGAAGGGAGGCAGTGCGACGCACATCGTATACCCTCCAGACAATTGAGTGGTAAATGGAAGGAACCGTGGTACTGTGGAAAACACTACAGTGCCTATAGATAGAAATGGGTGGCTGTTCAAACAGATGGGTGTGCGTGTTGCAGTGCATTTTGAAGAGGGCAAGTGCGCCACAGGAAGCACAAACATTATTGTTATACTGGCAAAAAGTGCAGCAAAGCAATGTGTAGAGAGCGTACAGAATTCGGAAATGCAGTAAAAACAACAAGAATGCTACTTGTGGGGAAAACTGTTTGTGCTGTGAAACTATAGATTCCCATTTGTACAGTATGGCAATGGCACAAGTTGTAGAAAGACACAAATAGACTCCTTCAACATGTACCGTGGTTTCTCCTTTTCCGGACCAAATAAAAAATAACGCGCCTATGTGGGTGTCTGCATATTGGGGTACAAAATTATGCAGGAGATTGCAAACTGAAGTATTACCTGGCCTAATGCCTCCCTCAGCACAAAGGGCAGTGAAAATTGTGTTACATAGTATGAATTGTCCCTCCACACTCAACAACAATAATATCGTCGGGATCGAGCAGCACCAAAGTCTCACAAAGAGAAACCAAAAGCAATCACTTCATTGTAGATGCTCCATACGCGTACATACCACATGATACACTGCACACATAACTCCCACCGCATTCTGTTTTCTGTTCACTGTCAAGTATTGTATGTGCAATTCACCCACAAAGCAGACGCTGTGGCTCGTACAACACACAGCCAAAAGCTCACCCTCTGCATTTAGGTCAACAAATATACTGTATACCACAGTCGCTGTGTCCACTCCACACTCAGAAAACTTATCGCGCAATCTTGTGTTCTGCACAGTCCCAAATATAAGATGGCTATGTGCAAAAGGGGCGTATGGTACACGTACAAGCCTGCAACTGTTGCGATGTCCGTGGACCTTTAAGCAGGTGTGCGCACGCGGAACTAGGGGAATAATTGTCAACCAAGGTAGGGGATGTCCTTTGTAGTGGTGGCTCTTAAAAAAGCTGTTTATTTTTTTAATTTTTAAAACAGCTTCCACAGACTAACTGTTTTTTGGGCTTTTATAATAGTTTTTATTTGTTGCACTGCGCCTCATATTCTTACAATAGCGTCTTCAGTGCAGACTGTAGATTGGAAAACCAAATGTCATTGCCACTGGGCAACAATGAAATGCCATTTCATTTAGAAGCTGTACATATCGATAACCAATGTTGTCATCGTCACAGGAGTACATCCCAGCAGCACGCAAAAAGTTACACATGCTTCTGTTAATAAGACGCCTTCCGACCTCTGGCTGCCGACAACATGCATTGGAATAGTTATATGCTGGACTTGGTGGTATACATAAGAAAAGCACCTTCGCAGTGGCAAAAATGCACTGCACTGTTTTCATCATCTTTTTAAGTTGACGGTACACACTTGCACAAGCTATGGAACCCGCATGCAAAGCTCCATACTGCACTACCACAACATGTACAGTACCTAAAGTGGCCACGCGTCCACATTCTGCAAGCAAATGGTCGAAAGTACGGACAGTGACACTGCACCACAAAGTCTCCCCTTCAAATTGCCGTAAGGCCTCTTTCCACGGCATACTGGAGCAGATCTACCACAAAGCAATCACCCACAAGAAAACTGTGCGTCTCGCCATCTCTGCCAGCCTCACTACAGAAACGAATGAAAACAAAATGGCTGCCCTTTCCTGTGACGCACACTCTAACCACGTGGTTGGGCAATTGCAACAATCACATTTCAATTGGCCAGCATGTTTAAAAGCGCACAATGTAACACGTGCACCTCGCGAATTATCGCAAGAGCCGCGCCCCAGTCAATCATGAACAGTCCTTCTTCCCTTTCCAATATCCACTTCTCACACGCCCTTACTACATATTGCTAAGTACTCACACACATCCACCAATGCCCACCAAGAGTTCAGCATTCTACAGTGTCAGTCCTCCACAAGACTTCATTTCTACCATTATAAAATCAGCCTGCACGTGTGCTGTTAATCGAAAGCACGTCCAGTGGAAAGTTCAGTGAAATATTGCAGGAGTTATACACGCACATTCATCACATAAGCACCCATCACCACAAAACAAAGGTATGACATTTCTTTTGCCAGTATGGGCACAACTCTGTTATAAGTGACTCGACGCACAATATGTGCCTCTAAGCGTCCACTACGTGTTTAAAAAGCATACTGATGTTCCTCCATCTCCTACCATGAAGTGGCAATTTGTTGGTATGTGCTTGCAACATTTTCACTTACCCATTTCATACACATTAGCGAAACAGGAACTGTGTTGTTTCCATCCCACAATGCTACAATAATTGTGCTCCCCACTAACCCACCAACTACATAACTCGTACAAAGAATGCACTAAAGCCACCACTGAATGTATCTTAGCAACCTACAGTCACTTACCAAAAGGTCAGTGTCTGCACGGCTGTGGTGCTTTCTACACTGCACTGTTGCCACAGGCTCTTTTTAAATCTGCCAACTTCCACTGTGCCCCGTCAGCAACTCATCCATAAAAGGAGTGCACAACTTGTCCTTGACCTCAACGGCAGGGATGGTATCTCTGGTGGACTACAATGTCTGCAATAGCTCCCAGTGGCTGCGAACAATAAAATGAAAGCCCTGTGCATTATGCAGAAGGCCTTCTGGTCCCTAGAACCTCAATACCTTGCACTCTCATTTCCTAATTATCTGCTTGCTCCAGCTCCTCCCTCATCCGCCTCCTACTCCCTCCAGATCAGTTCCTTCTACACACAACCATATGGTGGTAGATGTGTTTCTTCTGCTGGGGCCTCCCTGTGGAACACGCTCTCTGTGCCCATGGACCTTCAGGAGAAAGATTGTGGGCTCTGAAAGCACCTGCAAACCTTTCCATGTGCTTCTGCTTTTTCGCCTCCTCTCCCCTGTACACTTCCTGGCTCAAAAGTATTGTGCACTTGTTTCCTAACCACCCTATCATCTGTGCCCAAGGCCACCTTCCTCCCTACATTTCCACCCCTGCACTGACGTTCTGCCAACACCCACACTTTGGGACTGTTCTCTAGAAACCTCACAGTCCAGGCACCACTTGATGTCTACACTTATCCTTGCACTTGCCAACACCGGCCGTAGGTGCATCCATTTCTATTTTGTATTGTTCCGATGTACTGCACTTTGCCCTCCCTCTTCCCATTCACTTGCGCACTCTCAATGTCAGTTGGCCTACGGGAATCAATGTATCTGTGTGGCTTCCGTTCCGCCTCCCTTTCCTCAGCGCGCCTTTACACACTTGTATGTAGGCGCGATACAAATGGCACAAAATACCATAGCACATCATAGTATAGAATGCATACGCTGCATGCATGACAACATGATGCCTACCACGTACCTTGTACACTCCACAATATGGTCTCCCATTGTAATGCATGCACTACAAGTGTCGGAAAAGTAATCCCAACAATAGCAGCAAGGAATGTATATTAGCAACAATAACCAACTGCGTGCAGTGCATGCACACAAACAGGATGCATGCCCCTTACCTTGCACACTGTCACCATAGCCTACTACATTTAACTGTACAAACAGACCTTCTGTCAGTGTTTGGGTCCGCACCACAACCAGCAACCACATTGCCCACTGGCTTAGCCTCCACAGTGCCAATGATGTAGCTGTCATCGTAAAAACAGCTGGATGTGGCACGTGTAATCCTCAAAATCCTGCAGAATGTGTGGCAGTACCGTGCTACAAATTGGAGGGGTTGGGTTCAGGGGTTGTTTGAGGGGTGGGGGAGTGCGTGGGTGAGTTGGGGGGAAATGTAACACAGGGGTGGGGATTGTGTCTTTAGGAATGTCTCTAAAAACACTTTTTTAAATTATATTTATTTTTGTTGTGTTTTTGTGCATGTACGTGCATTCATACTTTTTTCTTCTTGTTTTGCTCTCTTTTGCTCGCTGTCTGTTTGCTTCTCCTCCTGACACTTTTCCCGACTCAACATGAATGCTTATTTTACATGTCTACAGGATTCTCTACAAAGCTTCGTGCAGAGTGGCAAACAGAACAGCATTGCCAATTGAAGTAAAAAAAATCCCATTTTCTTGGAACCACTGGAAATCCTTCGGGTGATTAATGCTTTCATAGTCGGTGCAGAACATCCCAGCCTTGCACAAAACGTGGCACATGCTACTGTTTATCCAACATCTCCCGACCTCTGGCTGTGGACAAAATACACCGGCCTGCTCCCATTGTCCTCTTGGTGTCATCGAGGAGAAAATCACATTTGCAGTAGGAAATATCTGCATTACGGCTGTCAGCAACTTCTTTAAGTTAGCAAGCAAACGTGAGCATGGCATGTGCCCCAAATGTAGTCCTCCAAAATGCACAACCACCACATCTACAGTAACAACATAGGCCAGACATTTGCAAAGGCGATCCATGCACCCGTAACCCCACTCGTAAACTGTGCCCCAAAAAGCCTGCACTCCTTCCAAATGAAAGTCAGTATCGAAGCCTCTTTCCACAGCATATTTGTGCAGATCACGCACAAAAGTATCACCGACTATAAGCACTCGCCGTCTTTCCATCTCTGCCAACCTCACTGCAGCCGACTTCAGGTAAATATGGCACCGCCCCTTCCGGTGAACCACACCCTCCAATTATCATTGGAGAAACCCCAGGTTCCATCACTCCATGCTCACAAGGCCATGATGTGGCACGTGCGCTTCCCAGGTACAGCTAGGGCCATGTCCCAGTAAAGCAGACACAATACTTCTATCCTTTGCACTCCACTTT